>PVIU01023164.1:0-27984 GCA_004026605.1 Ondatra zibethicus | reverse complement strand
CTTCTTCTTCTTCTTCTTCTTCTTCTTCTTCTTCTTCTTCTTCTTCTTCTTCTTCTTCTTCTTCTTCTTCTTCTTCTTCTTCTTCTTCTTCTTCTTCTTCTGTACAACACAGCTTCTTCAGACCGTTCCTGATCTAGACCACTGAAAGAGTTCAAGGATACATTTTCTTATTTCTCTCTCAGCTTAAATCTACATATCCATGTCTGTCCAACCCTTCAGATTAGTACCACAATGATTTCCCTGAAACACAGGCCTATATTAGGCAGGCTAAGTTAGACTAGGTTATATAACAAACAGACCCTAGACAAACAAAACTTGGTGAGAAAAAATGAAATTATTTTATATACTTTTGAGAACATATGACTTAATAGAAGGAGCTAGATTTTTGTGTTGCTTTTACAGTCATTTTGTTGTGATATGTTTCTTTGGTTGAAGAGAATGAAGAAGATTCAGCCTCACAGAGATGTGTAATTAAAAGAGAAGAGTGTTATAATTAATGTTTTCAGTTGGCTGTGGCTATTTCCTCTTTGAAACTCTACTAGAATTTGACAAGTGCTTATTTTCTTAAAGGCTATTTTCAGTGTAGAATATTAGGTCCTGCAAATGAACTTTCATGTTCTGTTATATCAAAATATGTTGAACTGTCTTACAACCTGATAGATGTTCAAACTGCATGATTGGCAAAGTCATTCATTGGTCATCTGGGGAATGCTGGTTCACTGAGTTATGAAGATCTTCCAAATGCTGACACGTTTTCATATATATGCATTTTAAATCACAACAATCAATGCCCTATTTTTATCCAAAGCATCTCTACAAATAAGGAGGCTGTTACATTAACTGCAGCAGATAGGCTTCAAAACTGTAGCTTTGCCCTGGAAGACAGATTTTACAATCAACACTGCTTCATTTTCTTAAAGTGCCAGGCTCTTTTCAGCCATTCTCCAAAAGAAAGTTGTACACCAAATACTTGCGTCAAGAACCATTGTTTGTCTCTCAGTTGTGTTTTCAAGTTAAAGTGTTGTCAGATTTTTTTTTTAGACTCTACTGAGTCCAATTAGTGCTGTCCATATGTGGGGCCATCCACTGGAACATGGCAACCCACCCCTGGCCACACCCACAAAGAAAAATGACCATCCCTCCCTAGCAGCCATTGGCTGCCAATAACTCTTCAGCTAGGGGTGGGGCCTCAAAAAAGCAGGTAGTTTATCAAAAATAACTACGTTTTCCAAACAAATGATTGAATGAGAAGGGCAGCAACGCTGAGCATTTTGAACGTTCTCCTTAGCACTTGGCTTGGCACTCCCCTGCCTAAGTGCCTCTTCTCAAGGCAACCATAACACTGGGCTTGCAGCAGGCAGCTAGACACACGCCATTTCATCACACAGGGTAGCAAAAGACAGTTATACTCAAGCCTTGAGGTTTTTAACAATCATGTTTACACAGAGTGACTGCTGACAGAGAGGGGCCAAGCCTGGATGCATGACAAGTGTCAGTCTTGCTGGCAGATGGCTTTTGTTCCGTTGTCAATGTCTTCTTTATCTCTTTGGTTGTTTGTGCTTGAGTCAGGAATGCTCCCCACAGGCTCACGGTTTGGGCATGTGGTCACCTGGTGGTGTTCTATGGAGAGATCATGAAGGTGTGGCAAGCAGAATCAGGTCCCTGAGAACAAGGCTTGAAAGGGAATGCATAACTGGCTCCAGGCTGAGCGTTCTGTTTTCTGATCCAGAGATGTGAGCATGGAAGCTCCTGCCTCCCTCCGTGGCCATGCTTCCCTACCATGAGAGACTTGGTTCCTGAAAACTGTGAACCAACGCTTTCATCCCACGAGTGTTTGATGACAACAATGAGAAACCTAGATAATCCACTGAGGCACCGAGCAGGTCCCAGGGATACCCTGGAGTCAGCCGTCCTTATTCTGAGACCCACTACGCTGTCACACTGTGATTAATGCAGTAACATATAAATAGTATATACTATATAATATGGAAGTGGCTTCTCACCATAGTGGTGCTACTGTGACTGATCCAGCACTGTTCTGTATTACACAGTTGGTAATGTAGCAGTGGCTCCTCCGTGGTGGCTCTACTCTACTATGACTGATCCAGCACTGTTCTGTAACATACAGGCATCTCACTGGCTAGCTCTTGCATATAAATTAACCCATTTCTAATAATCTGTGTATTGCCACATGGCCTGTGGCTTAGCGTAAGCGATGTTCTGGCATCTTACTCCTCAGGCAGCTGCTGGTGTTTTTCTGACTCTGCCTTCTTTCTCCCTTTATCTCTGTTTGGATTTGCTGCCTAGATATTTTCTGCCCTGCCATAGGCCAAAGTAGCTTTTTTATTAGCCAATGGTAATAAAACATAATCACAGCATACAGAGGGGCATCCCACATCAGGTGGGCCCAGCTGGAGGATGTAATATTAAGCCTCGGGGTGATTAAGCAGCTGAGGGGACATGTGGGCAGAAGAGTAACCCAGGCCAGTGGGACCAGGTGAGACAGAGGAAACTCCAATTACACCCATCCCTCCAGTCTATGTCATCACCCAGCACAGTGCCACCAGTAGGGGACCATGCCTTCAATGCATGACCCTATGAGTGAGATGTCATAATCAAGACACTTTCTGACCTGTATTTATTCCTTTTTCCTGCCTCTGCTCTAGTTAAAATTTTTGTCATCATTTGGGTTTCCAGTTTGATTCCATCCTGGCTGGAAGACACACTATTCTTTCTATCTCTTAGGTTTGTTTTATGGACCAGGATATGGCCCACCTTGGTCCGTGTTCCATGAGCACTTAAGAAGTCTATGTTTCAAAGAGATATCTATAAATGTTGATTAGAACACATTGTTTGGTGATGCTCTTAACGTTTTGCACATACTTCTGATTTTCTAGCTGGTTGTCAAAGCGGTTGCTAGAGAAGACTTCAGGGCTAACGGTAACCTCCTTTGCTGCTCCTTTGAGGTCACTCAGTTGTTTACACACATACTTTGGCGCTCTGTTGCTTGATGGTAGAGCATCAAAGATTGCTGTCTTTTGGACTGACCCATTTAACAGTGCATAAGGTCAGACTCTGGGAATACTCTGCTCTGAAGTTGGCTTCACCTGGTATTGCTGTAGCCACTCTGCCTTTCTGTTAACTTGGTTGTTGTTGTCTTGTTTTGTTTTAGGCAGTAAAGAAGACTAAACCCAGAGCCCCCTGTATGCTGAGAATGCACTCCACCATGGGGCTGTAGCTCCAGCCCTTGCTCACCTAGGAATCTGACACAGACCCTTACTAAATTACTAAAGTGTCTTTGAATTCACTCAGTAGTAGGGGCCAACCTTGAACTTATGATCCACTTACCTCAACCATCCAAACTCTGGAGTTACAGGCCTATACCCCCATTTCTGGACTCATTTTTTTTTTCTTTCAAAACATTTTGGGGCCTGGCTCATTCATCGGGGGCTTTTTAACATGTACAAGGTCCTAAATTCAATACCCACCCACCCACCCCCTAAAGAAAAACAGGGAAAAAAAACACTTTTTAGTCGTGCCCTGTCTTTCTGTGACACTTACCACGTAAATGTCAGAGGGTTTGTTTTAGGAACCCTGGGGCTCTTATTTCTCCATGTGGATTCACTAATTCCTCCGCCTTTCCCTCCCATTCTGCCTCCAGCTCTCCACCGAGCTTTTTTCTTCCTCGTTGTGACTCTGGAGTTCTTCCTGTGACCTCTCCTTCATCACTTCTGTTGTTTCCTTTCTCGCATGTTTGTTACTACTGAAGTATTTTTTATCAGAGACACCTCAATTTTGAGCTAACAATTCTGACATCTCTGTAATTTGATGCTAGTATGGGTTGGTTGTCCTTTTCATTCAGCTTAAAACCTACAAGGTTCTTAGCACCACATGTGATCTTCAACTTCAACCTTAATGTCTTTGTGTTGTGGTGGCTTCGGCTCTTATTTAAGCCTGTAGCTTTCACTGAATTCTTCCCCTGCCTCTCAGGCCATGAATGGCGGCACTCCACCTCATTTTCACCAGACCACAGAAGGATTGCAGGTCCCCATTCAATCTCTCTGGACATCCTAATAGACCATTCCTACTTACTGCCATTACTGTTAAGGGTACAAATTCCTGCTTCTCATGTGGTCTACTCAGGCACCCTGCTGAACCCGGCTTTATTTACCTCCAGTGGTAAAGGCCATGGCACCCGAGGAGAAGTCTAGCCGCTTCTTATGGATTGAATGTACCCCCTCCAAAATTTATCCGTTACCCATATGCGAGGTCCTCAAGAGATGATTAGATCATGAGGGTCCCCCTCATTGTATCATAAAGGCCTTAAGAATATGCTTCGTACAGGATTTTGCTAGCTTGCTTTCCTTCTGCCACGGAGCATACAGACTAGTGTATTCTCTCTGACAACTGTACCTGTCACTGCTTTCATCTTAGATGATCTGCCCCTCACAAGAGATGTGGTTAGACACAGCTGATCTTTATAAATTACAGGGCACTCGATTTTTGTTATGAAAGCACGAACAACTATTTCTGCCAGTGGGAGTGGAGTCCGGGCTCTTCACAAGGCCTCCACTGCTGCTCCAGTGTGACTGGGGAATCTTGCTTCTGGCTGGTGTAACTCATGGGTATAGCTTCCTTCTCACATACAGAAGACACGTCTCACAGCAGACGTCCTGGTCCTCTGGCTCTTACTCTCTTTCCTCCCACTCTTCTGAGCCTTTGGTGTAGCAGGTGTGTTGCAGACGCAGCAGCTGGAGATGAGTGCCCACAGCCAGTCGTTCTCTGTTTCCGTGACAGCTGTGCCGTCAGTCTTCTCTGCGTCCATGCTAGTGGGACCTAGGCATCCTGCTAATGTCTTCTAAAGCAGGGTCTTCCCCTCACTCAGGCTTTACTGGAGCAGCTGGCAAATAGGCTACAGGGTTTGAGAGGTTTAGGCTGCAGCAAAGTGGCTTTGGCGTGAAGTTATTCCTGGAAGGAAGTTTGTTTCTGCATAGGATACAGAATGAGTGAGTACTTAGTGGACTCTTTTTATCCATCTCCCCCTGGTATTTCTAGCCATGGGTTCTTCAGTCCCAAGACCGTGTGTGATGCATATCCTTATACTCATGGATAAGTGCAGATCCCAACCTCATCAAAGAAGCTGCCTTTTGCAGCACATAGAGGACAATACAGAAATTCACAGCTGGTGAAAAGACAGGGGACAACTGGCTATGGGGTACCCACCTCCACATGATACATTTACAACATACCCTCTATACCAAAGGCTCAGAAGAGTGGGAAGAAACAGGAAGAGCCAGAGGACCAGGATATAGTGTCTGCTGTGAAATAGTGTCTTCTATATGTGAGGAGGTTTCACACATGAATTCTCAGCAACATGACTGTCTAAACAAGACCTGCATAATGATACCAGTTGACATGTCCTTCTGGATAGGGAAGTTTTCACAAGGCTTAGTGAAGAGATAAAGACAATTAATAGCCACTAAAAGAGGGAGAATCAGTCTTCTCCAGGGATGAACCCCCAATGAGCTATCCCATCCCAAATGACTAAATGGGCTCAGGAGATTATAGTGTGTGTGTGTGTGTGTGTGTGTGTGTGTGTGTGTGTGTGTGTGTGTGTGTGTGTGATAGGAGGCATGCAGGCGTCTGTGGTCTGTTCTGTTGTTCTACCATTTGGGTTCTGGGAATCAAACTTAGGTCATCAGACTTGATGGCAAGTACCTCTACTCACTGAGACATTTCTGCAGCCCACATACTTAACAGGGTAAAGCATATAGCCTGCAACTTCTCAGAGACAAGAACTCTGAAACCAGTTATGCCAATACAAAGAGATAATAAAAGTCATCTATTTTGCCATTTGGAGTCCATTATTCTGTATGTTTTGCTTTGTTGGTTTGGTTTGGTTTGGTGACAAGATCTTGGTTTGTAGCCTAGAACTCAAGATCCTCCAGCCTCAGCCTCCCTATGATCCTCCTGGTGCCTCACCTGGCTCCTCTTTCTCCGTGCCTATTTACAGAGAGAGGAGAGAGAGAGGAGGGGATGGAAGAAGAAAGGGAAGGAGTAAAAAAGATAAAGAGGAAAAGAGAGGTGGTAGAAGGGAAGAGGGAGAGAGAGAAAGGAAGAAATTCTGTTGTTTATTTTTACCAGAACAAAACTATACTACATACATTACACGTAACTTGCTTTGTCACTTAATAACATATAACAGGGATCCCTTTGGCATGAAAAAAAAAAGAAATCATAGGTTTAACTTTTTTCTCCTTAACTACTTAATAATTCATAGTAAGAAAGGGCCATGTTTATTTAAGCTCCTCTATTTATTGTCTTAACAAATACCTTCATTTATTATATAGGGTCGATTGCCAAAAGAAGGACAGCTCAGAACAAACACATTGTGTATTTTTAAGCTGAACACGGCATGATTATGAAGCATAAAAGGCCTGTGACAGTTTGCATTTCCGCTGCGGTACATGAAAATGTGAGCGTCTCTCAGCACTCTTGCTGTTTCAGAAGCTCTCCCTCATATTCAGCTTTTGCCAGTCTTTGAAGGCTTAAAAGTACTTCATTTTTAATTAATGCCTGCTTGCTGGCCACCGATTTCTGCCCATGTTCCTCTCCACTTTTCGGTTAGGCATTGCTATGCTGCTCACCTGAGCACTTAGCACCCAGCTCTATCTGTCAAACGTATTTCAGATACCCTCTTTCCATCTAACTCCAACCAATGGCCAGAGTGTTTTGCAGCTGTTTTCCTTATCACACTCGCCACATTGCACTGTCCTTGCCTAATGATTGCTGTCCCTGCAAACAGCTGTGCTTTTTAAGGTAAGAATCACCTTTCTAAGTCTGGTGCCCCGTCCTGAGTGACAATGCAAAAATAGTAAGCACTCAAGGGTTTCTGGACTGGCTGTTGAATATCTATCTCAATAAGCAAGGTTCATCTGCACTACCCTGAGTGATGCATTAATGACAGGTGTTCCATCCAGTGTCAGTGTGACCTGGACAATCACAACCTGAAACAGGGAGCACAGGAAAATGACAGCACCTCGTTCCTGTGGCTAAGCTGTGGTCAGAAGGATGGACAAGAAAATTGCACCATCTGCCTGGACTTCAATGGAAAGGCCCAGCTCACGCAGCACATTGCATAGGATACACGGGAGTGTGCATACTTGTTATTTCAGGGGATGAGGGTGATTTTCGCGTTACATGTCACTTGTGGAACAAGCTGTCGTCGCAGTTGGCACAAAACCTTTACTCTAAGTTACTTGCTGCTAGGGGAGAATCAGATAAAGAAGGAAGAAGTCATTCCTCTTTGGTGTCAAGAACTCTCCCCAAACCAGGAAGAGCTAGGCTGCTGTAGGGTTTGCCATTACCACCAAAATGAAGCGTGGCAGAGATTGAGAGCTGAATAGAGGAGGGGTGAGCAGAGGACAAGAAGTGGAAGGAAATAGAGAGTGGGTGTGCACATGGTGTTGAAGAGACATTCCTGGGCAGCACTAGACAGAGAAGAAAGGATAGATAACATCTCCAAGCCAGACACAGGTCAGCGCCAACCTTGCCTGTTGCGTCTCTTACCAATCACCTTAGATTCACATGGACTCAAACCTACAGGCACAAGGCACCACATACCACGCTGTAACATTGCCACAGGTCCTCTTCCCGAGTCCCATTCCAGCCCTGGCTGCTTCTGCATCCTGGACTGTTCTTGTCCATGTCACAGGCTAAGTTGAAGATTTTGTCAGACTGGCTTTTTGGTTGCAAACTTAGGTACAACAGGCTTCTTCCTTGTATCTAGAGGCCACCTTACAGAGTCAGGATATGAATCCGACTTTGCCCTAGTTCCACCCCCTTAAGTGACCCCTGTTCTGAGACCCCATGATACCAGAGAGGCCAGCTGTCCTCATCAGCAGCCAATCCCAGTGTGGTGGAGTCTGACCACTAAAACATGCTCTCTTGTTGGAATGAATTATTGCCAGGGCTCAGGGTCATGCAACCCTCATATGGCAACCTCTGTGACAAGAATGCAGCCTGAGCATGGCAGAGGAAGAGGGAAGTGGCACTAGGAAGAATCCCCACTCAGCATGAATTTGTTTAATATCTACTTGAAAAGCAAAATGAGAGAGACACTAATCATAATATTTTCTAGCCATGAAAGTGCCTAATTTGAAATATGAATGAATTATATTTTTTAAACCAAAAGACAAAAATGAGAACTCTAGAAGGTTGAAGCATATAACATTGTCTAAATTAGGAAAAGTTACTACCTCAAAAACATGACATTGTTTCTTAAATTCATACATAAACCTATTGTGCATGGTTAAAATTGAGCCCCAATAATTTTGGAACTTAGTAATTTGATTATACATATGAATACAATAGTGCACATGCACGCACACACATGCACACAAACAGCCAAGATCTTAAGAGAGAAGAATGGTGATAAAGGATCACATACCATAATATATAATAAAGATATAATCATAAAACAATATGGCACCATTCCAGAAATCAGCCAATAGATAAATAGAACACAATTTAAGAACCCAGAAATGGAAAGAAGCAAGTAAGTGATCTTCACACTTGCTTCCTCTCCTTCAAATCCAATCCCTCAGTCTCATCCCCAGCGCTAGAACAGACCACTTGCTGCGGCTTCCCCTTCCTTTCTGCCCCCAACAGCAGAACACAGGGATCTCCGACATCCTCTCTCACTATCCCATCCCTTTGTCTCGGCCTCCCATTTCCATAGTTCCCTGGAAACTCGCCGGTCATGCCATCACAGAAGCAGATAGGCCAGAGAAGTAGTAGGCTGTCTTCAGATCTTCATTCTTCCTTCTCGTCCCCAAATCTATTCCCCTGATCTCATCCCCAGCTCTGTAGCAAACTGCCTGTTGTGGCCTCTCCTCCCTCTTTAACCCTATTCCTGGGGGACTAAGCAGATCCTGGTGGCACACTCTGCTTTCGTCCCTCCTGTGGAATTCCTCCATCTCTGACCCCTTCTAGTTCCATCCCCATTCCTTCATGTCAGCTCCCAGTATCTACTGTGGTGGTTTGAAAAGGAATACCCTCCATGGACTCCTGAGTTTGAATACTTGGTCCATAGGGAGTGGTATTATTAGGGGGTTTAGCCTTGTTGGAGTAGGTGTGACTTTGTTACGGGAAGTGTGTCACTAAAGCGTGGGTTTCGAGACTCTGAACTCAAGTTATTCATTTCTGCTGCCTCTGGATCAAGATATAGAACTCTCTCAGCTCCTTCTCCAGCACCACGTCTGGCTACGCATTGCCATGTGATAATGGACTAAACCCCTGAAACTGTAAGCCAGTTGCCCCAATTAAATGTTTTCCTTTATAAGAGTTCCTGTGGTCATGGTGTCTCTTTACAGCAATAAAAACCCTGACTAAGATAGCTACAAAGATATTCTACCCAGGAACCAGTTTTGTTTTTCCATATGAAATTGATTATTGTTCTTTCAAGGTCTATGAAGAGTTGTGTTGGAATTTTGATGGGGATTGCATTGAATCTATAGATTGCTTTTAGTAGAATTGCCATTTTTACTATGTTGATCCTACCTATCTAAGAGCATGGGAGATCTTTCCATTTTCTGGTAACTTTCTTATTGAATAGGTCTTTCACTTCTTTGGTTAGTGTTACCCCAAGATATTTTATATTATTCGTGGCTATTGTGAAAGGTGATGTTTTTCTGATTTCCCTCTCAGCTTCTTTATCATTTGTATATAGGAGGGCTACTGATTTTTTTGAGTTGATCTTGTATCCTACCACATCCCTGAAGGTATTTATCAGCTGTAGGAGTTCTCTGGTAGAGTTTTTGAGGTTGCTTATATATACTATCATATCATCTGTAAA
The DNA here is from genome assembly GCA_004026605.1 of Ondatra zibethicus. NCBI lineage: Eukaryota > Metazoa > Chordata > Mammalia > Rodentia > Cricetidae > Ondatra > Ondatra zibethicus. The sequence continues at coordinate 18,128 of PVIU01023164.1, read as the reverse complement.
TAATGAATGTTTGACTTCTTCCTTTCTGATCTGAATACCCTTGATCCCCTTTTGCTGTCTTATTGCTATAGCCAGAACTTCAAGAACTATGTTAAAGAGATATGGAGAAAGTGGACAGCCTTGTCTTGTTTTGATTTTAGTGGAATTGCTTTGAGTTTCTCTCCATTTAATTTGATGTTGTTGTATATTGCTTTTATTATATTTAGCTATGTTCCTTTATCTCTGATCTCTCCAAGACCTTTATCATGAAGAGGTTTTTGATTTTGTTGAATGCTTTTTCAGCATCTAATAAAATGATCATATGGTTTTTTCTTTCAGTTTATTTATATGATAGATTACATTGATAGATTTTTTTTTTGTATGTTGAACCAGTCCTGCATCTCTGGGATGAAGCTGACTTGATCATGGTGGATGACTTTTTTTTTTTTTATGTGTTCTGGGATTCGGTTTGCCAGTATTTTATTGAGTATGTTTGCATCCATGGTAATGAGTGAGACTGGTCTGTAATTTTCTTTCTTGGTTGAGTCTTTGTGTGGTTTTGGTATCAGGATAACTGTAGCCTCATAAAAAAGTTTGCAATGTCCTTTCTGTTTCTATTATGTAGAACACTTTGAGGAGTATAGGTATTAGCTCTTCTTGGAAGTTCTGGTAGAATTCTGCACTAAAACTATCCGGCCCTGGGATATTTTTGGGGTGGGAGGTTTTTTATGACAGCTTCTATTTCCTTGCAGTTTATAGGTTTAAATTGCTCACCTGGTCTTGATTTAATTTTGGTATATGGAATCTATCTAGAAAATTGTCCATTTCTTTTACGTTTTCCAATTTTGTGGAGTACAGGTTTTTGTAGTATGACTTAATGATTCTCTGAATTTCCTCAGTGTCTGTTGTTATGTCCCCCTTTTCATTTCTGATTTTGTTAATTTGGATGTTCTCTCTCTGCCTTTTGAATAGTTTGGATAAGGGTTTGTCTATCTTGTTGATTTCTCAAAGAACCAGCTCTTTGTTTCATTGATTCTTTGGATTGTTTTCTTTGTTGATTTCAGCCCTCAATTTTATTATTTCCTGTCTTCTACTCCTCCTGGGTGAGTCTGCTTTTTTTGTTCTAGAGCTTTCAGGTGTGCTGTTAAGTCACTGATGTGAGTTTTCTCCATTTTCTTTATGTGGGCACTTAGTGATATGAACTTTCCTCTTAGCACTGCTTTCATAGTGTCCAATAGGTTTGGATACATTGTGCCTTCATTTTCATTGAATTCTGGAAGTCTTTAATTTCTTTCTTTATTTCTTCCTTGACCCAGGGATGGTTCAGTAGTTCACTGTTCAATTTCCATGAGTTTGTAGGCTTTCTGAGAGTAGTATTGTTATTAAATTCTGACTTTAATCCATGGTGATCCAATAAGACACAGGGGGTTACTCCAATTTTTTTTTAATCTCTGGAGGTTTGCTTTGTTACAGAGTATGTGATCAATTTTAAAGAAGGTTCTATGAGGTGCTGAGAAGGAGGCATATTCTTTTGTGTTTGGATGGAGTATTCTATAGACGTCTGTTAAGTCCATTTGATTCATGAGATCTGTTAGTTCTTTTATTTCTCTGTTAAGTTTCTGTCTGGTTGGGAGGCAGAGGCAGGTGGATCTTTGTTAGTTCGAGACCAGCCTGGTCTACAAGAGCTAGTTCCAGGACAGGCTCCAAAGCTACAGAGAAACCCTGTCTCAAAAAAAAAAAAAAAAAAGTTTCTGTCTGGTTGATCTGTCCATTGAAGAAAGTGGAGTGTTGAAGTCTCCTACTATTAGTGTATGGGATTTGATGTGCAATTTAAGTTTTAGTGATATTTCTTTTACATATGTGGGTGCTCTTGTATTTGGGGCATAGATGTTCAGGATTGAGACTACATCTTGATGGATTGTTCCTATTAGGAATATAAAGTGTCCTTCTCCATCTCTTCTGATTGATTTTAGTTTGAAATCTATTTTGTTAGATATTAGGATAGCTACACCCACTTGTTTCTTAGGTCCATTTGATTGGAATACCTTTTCCCAACCCTTTACTCTGAATTAGTGTCTGTCTTTGAGGTTGAGGTGTGTTTTTTGTATACAGCAGAAGGCTGGATCCTGTTTCTGTATCCATTCTCTTAGCCTGTGTCTTTTTATAGGTGAATTGAGTCTATTGATATTAAGAGATATTAATGACCAGTGGTTGTTAATTCCTGTTATTTTTTGGTAGTAGTGTTTGTGTGTTTCCTTTCTTTGGGTTTTGCTGGTGGGCGGTTATCTGTTGTCTATGTTTTTGTGGGTGCAGTTAGCTTCCTTGGGTTGGGGTTTTCCTTCTAGTACTTTGTGTAGGGCTAAGTTTGTGGATACATATTATTTAAATCTGATTTTGTCATGGAATATCTTGTTTTCTCCATCAATGGTGATTGAAAGCTTTGCTGGGTATAGTACTGTGGGCTTGCACCTGTGGTCTCTTATTGTCTGCAGCACATCAGCCTAGGACCTTCTGGCTTTCATTTCCATTGAGAAGTCAGGTGTAATTCTGATAGGTCTGCCTTTATATGTTGCTTGACCTTTTTCCTTTACAGCTCTTAATATTCTTTCTTTATTCTATACATTTTGCATTTTGATTATTATATGACAAGGGGACATTATTTTTTTTGATCCAGTCTATTTGGTGTTAAGTATCTTGTACCTTCATAGGGATATCCTTCTTTAGGTTGAGAAAGTTTTCTTCTACGATTTTGTTGAATATATTTTCTGTGCCTTAGAGCTGGAGTTCTTCTCCTTCTTCTACCCCTATTATTCTTAGGTTTGGCCTCTTCATGGTGCCCCAGATTTCCTGAATATTTTGTGTTAAAAATTTGTTGGATTTAATGTTTTCTTTGATCAATGAGTCTATTTCCTCTACAGTATCTTCAACACCTGAGATTCTTTTTTCTGTCTCTGTATTCTGTTGGTTATACTTGTCTCTGTAGTTCCTGTTTGACTATCCAGATTTTCCATATCCAGAATTCCCTCAGTTTGTGTTTTCTTTATTATTTCTATTTCAGTCTTCAAATCTTGAACTGTTTGCTTTACCTGTTCGATTTTTTTTCTTGTGTTTCTTTGAGGAATTTATTAATTTCTTCCAATTTTTTGTTTATCTTTTCTTCCATTTCTTTAAGGGAGTTTTTCATTTCCTCTTTAAAGGTCTCCATCATTTTCATAAAGTTACACTTAAAATCATTTTCTTCTGCTTATTCTGGGTTAGGATGATGAAGTCTTCCTCTCATGTAACCACTGGATTCTGGTGTTACCATGTTGTTTTTTAGGCTCTTGGATGAATTCTTGCATTGGCTCCTACGCATCTCCTCCTTCAAGTGAGGCTGGCAGTGTCTTTGTGCCTTGGTTCAATCCTTTCAGTGGTTGTCTGAGTGTTTGGGAATTTTTCTTGATCTATTCTGTATTGTCAATGTCTGTGTCTCAAGAAGCCTCTGAGGTCTCTCTAAGCCTGCTCTCTTGGTCTCCTCTCCTGGTTCACTCTCTTGGTCCTCTCTTGGTCCCCTCAGTGTTGTAGCAAACTCTTGGTCCCCTCAGTATTATAGCCAGCTCTTAGTCCCCTCAGAATTGTACCAAGCTGTGTTTCAGAGTTCCACCGAGGTTGCAGGAAGATACCTTTGGAAATTTTTTTAAATTTTTTTTATACAATAAATTCCGATCACGGTTCTACTTCCAAAACCCCTCCCAGATACTCCCCCACCCAACTCCATGCTCTCTCTCTCTCTCAAAAAATAAACAAACAGAAAATACAACCCAACCATAATTAAACACACACACCAAGAAAAAAGAAAGAAAGAAAGAAAGAAAGAAAGAAAGAAAGAAAGAAAGAAAGAAAGAAAGAAAGAGGAAGGGAGGGAGAGGGAAAAGGAAGGAAGGAACGACATGGACACAGATCTCAGAAGCCATAATCCACAAGCAAAAGACCAGTAAGACAAAAATGCCCAAACAGTGTGAGACAAGGGGTCTATAAAGATGTTTCTTAGTTCATTTTTTGTTGGCCATCTACTGTGGGCATGGAGTCTACCTTAAGTGTGGTTAAGTAATTTTCTATGAAGAAAACTAATTTTTCCTTAGAAAGTGGATATCAGTTAGAGAAAGCTTCTTGGTTAGGGATGGAAGCACATGTCCATTTCACCATGTCAGAACTAGGGCCCCAGTAAGAGGTCCTGGAAATTTTTAAGTGAATTATTTTGTTGTATGAACCCTAAGCAAGTTAATTCTTCTTGAGTGAACACACTACTCAGGGCACAGTGCAGAGTCTCCTCCTGCCCCCTGCTGAGCATTAGCCTTTTCCCGTCTCTCCAGAAATAATGACAATAATGATCTCTAAAATCACAAACTCATTTTGCCCATCTTTGAAAACTGTGTAAACAGAACCTCACAACTATGATACATTATGTATTCTTTTGCATTTAGCTTCTTTAATTCAACATTATGCTCTTGGAATGCATCCATTCTCAACACTTAGCTCCCTCCTATTGTGCTGTGTTAGCTCATTGTGCAGGTATAGTTTCAAAGAAAATCCATTCTATTTTTGATGAAAATTTGGCTATTCAATTTGGGAGTATTATAAATAATGTGTCTGTAAGGGATGGAAAAGAACTAGAAATAGATGTCAGACCTTAACATCCGATGAAAGAAAAATCCTTTTTTTTTTTTTTAAAGAGTGCCCAATATCTGGGTAGTTCATAAAATTAAATAAATTTAAAATCTTCAGGGGAAAGTGGAATTTCTCATTGGTAAGAGCAAGGGTGTATAGGTCAATAAGTGGTGTTATGGTACAATTGTCTATTCATTCAGAAAAAAATAGGGTAAATTCCAATCTTATACCACACACAAAAAAAATCAATTGAAACTTAATTGAAATCTAAATAGAAAAAAATAAGTACTAAATGTACCATAACACATTTATCTATTACGACATCTCAGGAGATAACAATTTTAACATTTTGAAGATATAGATGTTGAATCTCAGAAAGACTGTGTAGCTTACCTGAGCTCACACAAGACCCCATATAGAGAGATCAGAAGACACCCATAGACACTTTGTGTTCTAGAAATAGGTGAATGATCACTATGTGTGTCCACTCAACCCAGCTATCAACTCTTAACAAATATATATCCCTGCCTGCCTGGAGCAAAGCCCAGACCTCCAGGAAACTACTCTAAGTTCAAAATAAAACTCACGTAAAAACCTCCAGTCTCACAACCTGAACCCCCAGCAAGCAGCATCCATTTTCTGAACTATGCCATAGAGAAGAGATTTGTGCCATCAGAACAGGTGATCTAATGCTGTAACTGCATGTGTTGTGACATAATGGCGCTTGTCCCCCCCCAAAAAAAAATTAGTAGGTGCCTCCCAAAAAGACCACTTGGACACTGGTTACCATCTCCACCTCTTCCTCCAAGGAGTTTCCCCCTAGAACAGTGAAAACTCAGTCACTGCATGTTTTTCTCAACCAGGACTTCCAGGGATTTAACACATACTGAGCTTCTGCACGTGGGACTACAGTAGAAGTACTGTGAAGAACACAGGAAGGCATGTGTTGGTCCATTTGATGGTACCATAATAAGATACATGAGGCCAGGTACTTTATAAAGAAAATGGTTCTATTTGCTCACAGGCTTTGAGACTAGAAGTCCACAGGCAGGTGGCTATTTCTGTTCCACCTTCTACCACAACATGGTGTTGGCATCATCTTAGAAGCATGAGAGAATGGGAAAGCAGTCACGTGTTGACAGACTCAGGGGCCAGTCTTCTCTTCTTATAACAGCTGCCCTCACAGGAACTAGCTCACTCCACCAGGACAGCATTAATCCGTCACAAGCGGAATGCCTTCATTACCTATTCATCTTGCATTTGGAAAATCCCACTACCTCTGACAGTCACCACACTGGGGACCAGGTTTTTAACATGTGAACATTCAGGGGACACACTCAAACTATCCTCAAAGCCTAGCAGGGTAAGATGGGCTTTCTCCATCTCCGATAGCATCCTCCACAGCTAAGGCTCCCCAGCCTCTTCTGTTCTTCAATATTTTTTTTTTGGCAGTGCTGTGGTTTGAACTCTAGAACCTTGTGTTTGCTGGCAAACACTGCCCCGAACCACATCCCCAGTCCTTCCCCAATCCCTCTCAAAGGACTGCTGCTCTTAGTCTTACTGCTAGTCCTTATCCCTTCCAAGGCTCTGTCTGTCCAATGCACACCGTTTCCACTAGTCACTCCCTCATGCTCCACATTCCAAACAGCTCCCCCCACCTCTCTTCAGTCCCCTGAATAAATCAGAAAGTAGACAGCCTCTTTGGAGCATGTGTCTTTAAAACTCCAAGCAGAACCAGCGTGAGAACCAGAGAGGCCTTGAAATATTCTGGAAGTAGTGAAGCCTGGGTGCTGACGTGAAAATGTTCATGGCACAGGAGTAAAGAGAGTCGAGGCTTGAGATATGAGCACCAGCAGGACTGCAAAGGAGCCAGTGTTCTACACTGCAGGGAATTGGGCGTGACCAATGAATAATAAATTCATTTAAAAAGATGCAGCGGGAAATGCTAGCCCTTTTCTCCACTAATGTGTAAGATATATCAGGAAGACATATGACTACCTCCTGTCTTCAAAACCCAGAAGATGTTGGAGATCCCAGACCTTCTTCTGCAGATTTCGACAGGAAATATTGCTCAGGCGCTCAGAATACTGCCTAGTGGCCTCTACTCCCCCAGCATGCCAGGGAGCCATATATGTCAAGCAATGCCGGTGTGCTGCTTACAGACACACATCAGGACTCCAAACCCACAGCAGAGCTCAGAACCTCCATAACACTCTTCCGTGCTTATTCCTAAGACTAATGGGATTCTCAGCTTCTGCTTTCAGAACAACCTTCCCATGCTTAACTGAAACCAATGATAAGCACTGTCCTGTTCATAAGCACATCCTGTCCCTCCTTCCCCCAATACAGCCTCTGTAATACATTTGAGAGCTTGGAAAAAGCATGCACTTCTCTAAACATCTGTCACTGGTTCCCTGTCTCCCTCACCAATTCTTCCTTTTCTCTCCCTTTTTCTCCCTCCTTCACTCTTTTTTTATTCTTTCTTCCTCTTGTAAAATTTTGTACACAAAAATTAACCCATTCCTCATTAATAAAAATATACAAAAAGCACCATTATTTTAATACCATAATGTACATGAAGATTATTAGTCTAAATAATCAGTTTCTAAAACTGCTGCATCCAGCAAAACTGCTATTTGTTATAAACTGACAAAAGATCTAACTTATTTTTAAAAATATATAGGATCTACAGTTTTTGATTCAGAAATAAAGCATAGGCTTGACTTAATGAATATTACATAAAGTAAAATTCAGGATCAATAAAATTTGATATGGACAATATCTAATCAATACATCAAATGTTGTTTCTGGGTTTAAGTGGAAAAGAATGTGCCCAACTGAAAATGACTGCAGGAGAGTTAACATTTTTAGAAAGGGTCTAACTGTGCTATGCAGAAAATTGATCAAGAGATTAAATTGACTTAATGGAATCACTCTGGCAAATATTGTCTGGTTGGAAAGTCCATCTAAGTTGGTATATTTCTAATTAAAATTGTTAGATTCAAAATGTTCTCAGAGCAAAAAGATCAGGAGAAATTGTTCTCAAAGTCAAAAAGGAAGGGTCAACATGCTGAGGTCAAAATGCCCTGTAACATGGCAGATGTGGACACCATGCTAGGTCATATCAGTTTGCCTTTTAACTCCTAAAAGAAAGAAGAAGAAGAACTAAGTGATTCCATAGAAGTAAGCCAGTTGTACAAGGATATATGAATTGTCCAAGCACTTGGAATATTAGCAAAAACAGAGTCAAGGAAAGAGGGGAAATGACCTCCATAAAATGATTACCACAGTAGAATTTATCCTGAGGACCATTGTGAAGAACAAATGAGAAAATCCTTCCAAGGTCCTTGGCTCTGGGCACAGCAGGAGCACAACAAATAGTAGCTATGCTGGAAGTCAGAAACGGCAGGAGGGATAGAGAAACTGAGGAAGAGTTGCGCGTTAGTCAGGAGACTAGGCTGGCCCTTTAGACCCCAACTCATTCCTTGCATCTTCCAAATTCAGTTCTGACCAGTTCTGCTCACTTTGCAGGGCTCACACTGGTGTGCACACGTGCCCTTGAGCCTTGTTCTGCCTCTGCCTCTCTCACCCTCACCTGGAAAATATTTATGTGTCCTTCAGAACCCAAACTAATGTCATTCCCTCTATGAATTTTCTATTGGCTCTCCTGCCAAGCTCCCAGAGCCTTTTATCCATATTTTATCACCTCACATTATATCAGAGTTTGTTGCTATTTCCCCCATTACATAAAGAGAAGCTGATTTTCATCTGGGCTTCTGAGCTCCTGATACCCAGAAGACACCAAGCAAATGTTTCGGGGAGTCAACTTTACTAATAATTCCCAAACTGGTCTAAATCTTTCCTCTGGAAAGATTCCTTCATGCAATTTAGCCTATTTTGCAAACAGAATTAGATTGTATTTTCTTTGCCTAGAAACACTTAAAGTTGGCAAGAGAGGCTTTGGTGAAATGCCAATTTAATGCTAAGAGAAGGTTCTGGAACATTTCACCTGCAAAGGGTTATGACTGGTGATTTTCTAAGAAATCTTCTTAAACAACAGAGATCTTATTACTTGCAGTCAAGGAGATTCAGGCATTGTCCCCCTTGACAGCCACAAAAGCCCTGGGCAGTTACACCACATTAGCTTTCAGAATGATTTGATGCTGGAGATAGATTCTACTCCAATTCTCACTTGTGGTAGGGTAACAGTTTGAGATTTTAATATGTTGAGGAATTACAACAATAAGGGTACTTTTGTTCTTTCGATTTTGATATTCTGTGTGTGTGTGTGCGCGCGTGTGTGTGTGTGCATCCAAGCCTTTATTTTCTCTTTCTTCAGAGCATTTTCAAAGTCAACATTTGTGAATGACAACATCTCTCATTGCCATCTTTTATAAAAACTTAGGATAAGGGCTGGAGAGATGGCTCAGAGGTTAAGAGCACTGACTGCTCTTCCAAAGGTCCTGAGTTCAATTCCAGAAACCACATGGTGGCTCACAACCATCTGTAATGAGATCTGGTGCCCTCTTCTGGCCTGCAAGCATACATGGGAGCTGAACACTGTGTACATAATAAATAAATAAATCTAAAAAAAAAAACAAAAACTTAGGATCACCAAGAAGATAATGCTGAAAGTGATGCTAAGCTTCCTGGAGGATGATGGAAGATTGGCAGGTGCTCGAAGAATAAGATTCTGCCAGAAAAGAGAAAAGTAGGATTTCCAGTGGTAGAGTTAACACAGTTGTTAACCCACAGCCCAACAAAACTATCAGAGCTTTGGAGAATGACTGTAGTGAGCCCAAAGAGGCTGGACTACCAGCACACCAGACCTTCAGTCCCAGAGAAAATGTTTATCCTTAGACATGGAGTAATACCTGAGCTTCCAAGTACTAGGTACCAAATAATTTATTACTTAAAAAGAAATTAAAACAAGATGAGAAGGTACATCTCAAAATATTTCATTTCACTAGTATAAACTAGGGGAGCAGAATTGCATGCATGCACATGCATGCACACATGTACAAACAGACAGTACAGAGTGTTTATCAGCTGACTAGCGCAGGATTCAGTGTGGAGTTCATTAAAAAAATGACATTTCCTGCATACCCTACATGTTGGTTGTGAACACATGGTTATGTCATTAGAAGGCTTTGATGGTGAGTAAAGACACCGATGGGGAACCTGACCTCTTCCACTGAAATGCTCCCAAGACATTCTCTTTCTGAAGAAACTTCCCTACAACATCTCAAGGCTTGGAAACTGGGGAATCAAAAGCCAGGCTCACTTGAGCATGTTACAGAAGGAATTGAGTCTGCATAATGTTACTTCAATGTATGTGTCTGGGGCTAATCATTGGTATTGAATAACAAACTGGGGAAGTCTATTTCTCCCACACTTGGCAACCCTTAGTTATTTACAGTTCTCCGTGTAGGGCCGAGGTCCCATGGACTTCCTCTGTCCCCTTTGGCATGTCTATTGTTGTTGTTAGCTCATGGTTAAGGAGTCATGTTGGTGACACCTTATGGGTGTAGCTGCTGGTGTTCCTAGGAGACATAGTCACACAGCCTGCTCCTCTGGCTCTTACAATCTTTCCCTCCCTCTTCTGAAGTGTTCCCTGAGTCATAGGTACAGGAATTTTTTTTTTATAAATGTATCCATTAGGACTGAGCTCCACAACTCTTCATTTTGATCAGTTGTGTTTTTCTGTACTGGTCTCCAACTGTTGCAAAGAGAACTTTCCTTGATGAGGGGTGAAAACTGTACTTATCTGTGAGGAGAAGGACAGATGTTTAGATTGTTGTCAGGGATTATGCTGGCTTAGTAAGAATGGTTGTAGGTTTGCCTCCAAGATCCATGACTTCACTGGCCCTGGGTACTTGGCTAGGTTTCCAGTACCAGGCAAGATCCTCTTGTTGAGTTGGTCTTAAGTCCAGTTAGAGAGCTGCAGGTCCAAGAGATGCATGTCACCAGCACACCCTTTGGGTTATCTTTACATGACATCATTGTTGTGGTACACAGGTGCCATAGGTGGGTAAGACTGGCCAACTCTTTTTTACAAGTAGAATAGTAAGGTTTCAAACTTCTGATGTTTTCATAGACCGATGTAATTTATTTAGTTAACAAATATGTATCTAGTGCTAGCTAGGCATTGTGTTAGACTCTGCTGATTCCAGAGGAAGCATTAAACACATATATGTGTGTGTATGTGTGTGTGTACATCCTGTCCATTATATATATATACATATATATTATATGTCCTGCCCTTTCCCATTGCCTGCATATACAAAACTGTAGTTTGGAGCTGGTAGTTAGATTGTTGGAAGCTTTGCACCATTACATTTGCAACAACAAAGTTCTGTATGTTATAAAAGCCTCACATGCCAAAGCAGTGTGCCAGCAAACTCCTCTGAAGTATGTCACTCTGAAACCCCCATAAAAGACACTTGTACCCATCTTAGTACATGACATCTTCTCAAAGCTATTGACATGTGAATTGGAATAGCCCAAACCAGACAACTCAAAATATGAGAATTGGCCAGGCATGGGAAGATATAGAACAAGGTCCCAGTTTGTGTTCCTGGACTCTACCTCAGAGATTGTCATTTAACTCCTCTCTCTGTGGCCTCATCGGGAGCTAGTAGAGACTGCTAGGAATTCAAGCGGTAGTCCGGTGACTTTTAACAGTAGCGAGCTGGCCCTAGAACAACAGCAGCACCCGGCAGATTTCCAGAACTGCAGCATGCAGGCGTCAGAAACATTTGGATGGGGCCCCAGCAGAGCAATGCATCAAATTTCCTGCATGCCTCTAAAACATGCTAGAGCTTGCGAAACGCTGAGAATGATTCCTGGTTCTTCATGCTTGACACCTTCATACCAGACACCTCCAGTTAAACCTATCTTGTCTACTTCAAAATCTCCCACGTCTTCCTTTTCTCTCTGTCACTATCCTAGAGCGAGCGGCCATCGTCTCTTTCCTGAGGTATTATGACAACATCCCCAAACAGATGTTCCTTTTCTAGTCAGTATGCAAGATAATGGGTCTCACTTTGACGCTGCCATCATGTTCATCATCGCATTGGGCTCACATTCACCACCCCCACACCTTACCTTCTCTTGTTATTTTTCTTGCTAGTTCCATTCTCTCTTCCTGAGTAGTCCAGCATTAACTAGATGTTCTTGAAGTAGTCACATGCAAAAGCCTGGCTGTTGTTCAGGGTTATTAAGTGAATGGCAGACGCAGCTGGACACCTGAGTTCTTTAGAAACTACACCAAGGAATAAAACGTGTAACCCAAGATCAAGGATACGACTCATTCAATAAGTAACGGCACCGGACGTTGAGTTTGTGACCTAAATTCAATCCCTGACTACCGTTGAGTTTGTGACCTAAATTCAATCCCTGACTACCACGTGGTGGAATGAGAGAACTGACTCTAACAAATTGTCCTCGGATTTCCACATATGCACAGTGGTGTGCGTACGTGTGTGTACATGCATACACACACAATAAATAAGTTAAATAAATAAACAGATAAAGAAAATAATAGTAATAATAAAATTTTAAATGTGTAACCCAGAATCACTGTCTGACGTGCTCATCCCCTCCCACTCTGCCTGTCTGGAAGGGTGCTTTCAAGGAACCACCCCTAAGCTACCATTCATGCAGCAGTTACATCAGTATTGACGCCCGTTGAAGGTCCTCAGGGACTTGCACTGGGGTAAAGCTGCCCAGACACATTTTCCTCACACAGCAGGAGGGAGAATTTGCTCAAAACATAAATGCTATCTTGTCTCTTCCCTACTTAAAGCTTTAAATGCCTTACTATGTGTCCTGGTCCATTTTCTGTTACTATAAGATAATGCCACAGACTTTTATTTATGAGCGGAAAGATTCACTTCTGATGGTTCTGAAAGCTAGGAACTCATGAGTACGGTGTTAGCATTTGGTAAGGGTCTTCTCCGTGTGTTGAAGAAGCAAACAAGCACACATGAGTCTAAGGGAGGAAATGAGGGTCATTCCTTCTATCAGGAAGCCACTCTGGGGGTGAGGACATTAATACAGAAACACTCTCATGACCTGTTCACCTCTTTAAGGTCTCATCTCTTAAAACTGTCCCAATGTCAGTTACATTTCAACCGGAGTTTTGAGGGGTACCCAGAGGAATAGCCAACCTCCCTCGATAACTCGCCAATCACTTGATGATTCAGTTCCTCAGACCCATGGAGACATGCCACCCAGGTCTTTGTGAAACTTGTTCACTCACCAGAAAATGCTTTCCCCACTGGTCACATGACTGACTTCTCATTCTTTGGGTCTCAGCTCCAGTTTTCTCTCCAATATTACTGACCGCATTAGCCAAGATGGCACCCTTTCATCTCCCCAAGTCATTCTTTCTTTTTCATCTTTTCCACTTTATTTCCATATGGTTCTTCTTTAATCTCAGACTCGTGGTTATTAATTATCTTTACAGCGTTTGCCATAACTTGCAATTATCTCACTTGTCTGCTTTGTTTATTTCTCCGTGTCTCATTCTCTCTTCTCTTCTCCCACCTCCTTCCTTTCTTCCCTCTTTCCCAGTGTAGACTGAAAGATCTGTAGAGTCGATGCTAACCTTTGTTTTAAGTACATGCACACAATAAAAGTGTACCAAAAGTGTTAGTTGTTATCTTCTATTGCTAAACAGCTGAAACAGACGTTGGCGCTCAGGTGAAAGGAGCCCTTGCGCACAGTTGTGGGAATGCACACTGGTAAACTTGACAGAGGCTCCAAAGGAAACTGATAGCAGTGATGCCACACAGCGCCACGGCTCCTCCTCTGCATTATCAGTTCCACCCTCTTCCCAAAGCTGGCTTCACTACACACTCATTACAACGTCTTTCACACGCTCTGAGCTATAGAAATTACACAAATGTCCATCTATAGCTAAATAAATAAAGACAATATTGTGTGAACACAAACATTGAAATTACTCAGCTTTTTAAAACAATGCTGGGAGCCGGGCAATAGTGGTGCATACCTTTAATCCCAGCACTCTAGAGGGAGAGGTAGGTGGATCTCTGTGAGTTCAAGGCCAGCCTGATCTATAGAACTAGTTCCAGAACAGCCAGGACTACACAAAGAAGTCCTGTTTAAACCCCCCCCAAAAAAAATTCTGGGGTTAAAAAGATGGTTCATCAGTTAAGAGAACTTGACTGGAGTCCCACAATCTCCTTTAATAATACACAAATTGGAAGGCCTCCTGCTAGGTTCCACCTCTTAAAAGTCCCACTTCCTCCCAGTAGTAACATTCTGGGACTAAGACTTCAAACTGCAAACTTTGGGTGTTCTTGTCACCAAATCCATCAAACAGATACAAAATTCCAGTAACACAAGTTAACTCCTAGCCTCTTTGTGTCTACAATTACAGCATTGTACTGGACATTTGCAATTTTGTCAAGAGGAAAAAGTTCAAGTTAAGATGTTCTTACTATAATAAAAATAGGAAATAAGCGCATCATAACTAATCACATATTTTTTAAATTGTCAAATACAATCAATTACAAAATTTAGAAAAATTATAATATTTCTGTTTCTTTACCTGTTTGTTTGTCTGCACATGCTTTGGTTGCCTTCTGATATCTTCTAAACTTTGAAAACATCATTTTCTATGGAGCAATAGAAAGATTACTCATATTTTCCTTTATATGGGTTGATTAAAGTTTATTTTTATTTGAAGCTGGAAAGTAATGTTTGCTATACAAGCCTAAAGAGCTGAGTTTGAATCCCCTGCATCTGTGTGAAGCTAAGCTCTGTGTTTGTGTGTGTGTGTGTGTGTGTGTGTGTGTGTGTGTGTGTGTGTGTGTGTGTGTGTGTGTGTGTAATTCCACCACTGGAAGAGACAGATTCCATCATTTTAGATCCCTCTGCTGAGAGTTCTCTGTTTAGGTCTGTACCCCATTTTAAGACACTTAAGGAAATGCTCAGCATCCTTAGCTGTCAGAGAAATGCAAATCAAAACAACTCTGAGATTTCATCTTACACCTGTAAGAATGGCCAAGATCAAAAAAAAAAAACTGATAACAACTTATGCTGGAGAGGTGGTGGGAGTGCAAACTGGTATAGCCCCTTAGGGCTATCAGTATTATGATTTCTCAGAAAATTAGAAAACAACCTTCCTCAAGATCCAGCAATACCACTTTTGGGTATATACCCAAAGAAAGGATGCTCAATCGTACCACAAGGACATGTGTTCAACTATGTTCATAGCAGTATTGTTGGTCATAGCCAGAACCTGGAAACAACCTAAATGACCCTCAACCAAAGAATGTGTAAGAAAAATGTGGTACATTTACACAATGGAGTACTACACAGCAGAAAAAAATAATGACAACTATTTTTTGAAATTTGCAGACAAATGGATGGAGCTAGAAAACATCATATTGAGTGAGGTAACCCAGACCCAGAAAGACAAATATCATATGTGCTCACTCATAAGTGGCTTTTAGACATAAAGCAAAGAAAGCCAGCCTATAATTCATGATCCTAGAGAACCTAGACAGCAATGAGGACACTAAGAGAGATATACATGGATCTAATCTACATGGGAAGTAGAAAAAGACAAGATCTCCTGAGTAAATTGGGAGCATGGAGACCATGGGAGAGGACTGAAGGGGAGGGGAGAGGAAAGGAGGGGAGCAGAGAAAAATGTAGAGCTCAATAAAGTCAATATAAAAAATAAAAGTAAGGAATTTTTTTTAAAAAAGAGACAGAATCCTTGAGCTCACTAGACATACAGTCTAATCAAAGTGTGGCTCTGGGTTCAGTGAGAAACCCTATCTTAAAAAACAAAATGGACAATTGAGGAAGACACCTGATACTGATTTCTGTCCTCACATGCATGAGTAAACATGTGAACATGCACCACATGCATGAACACACACACACACACACATACACTATCAGATACATATACCACATGCATACAAATACAAACATACCTTTCTACATTTATTTATGTAGAATGTGTGTGTGTGTGTGTGTGTCTGTGCGTGCACGTGCGTGCACACACACAGCACACTTGTGGAGGTCAGAGGTCTGGACACAACCTATAGGAAGCCGTTCTCTCCTTTCTACCATGTGGGTCCTGAGAAGTGAACTCAGTTATCAGGCTTGGTAGAAAAGCTTCTACCCGCTAAGCCAGTTCACTGGACCTGGTTTAGTTTGATTGTTTATTGAAGCTTCATAATTTATACTTGGTAATGTCAAGTGCCTGTTTTAAATGTTTGTGAGTCAGAAACCCTGTTAAATTCCATCAATGTGTGAGCTGCAGTGCTTGGAAGGCTTCCAGAAACAGCTTTGGGCTGGCACGTTGCAAACTCTCCCTCTCACCCACCTCCATGTTCTGGTGCTGGGTAGTGAAAGATGCATCCCCTGTCCTGTTGTGTCATATCACCGTATAGATCACCACAGAAGCAAATGGGGAAGTCATTTCCCTCATGGGATGCCTGGTGATGATTTATCTGCACACATAAGTGACAGCAAACCACTCAGCAGAGCTAAACTAGAAGGCATCCGAAACACAATTCCACTCAGCCACGAAGTCAGCCTTGCTTTCTTCAGTGCTACTCAGAATGAAGGTAATAGCATGGAAGATATGGACAAGTCAAGTGGTGGAGAGATGTCAGTCTTAAAAATATTTCACTTCTATACACTTTGCAAAGAGTCCAGATTTGGGAACATCGGAGTTTAAGCATCATCTTTGTGTGTCTAGATCAAAGAATAAATACAAGATTTGTTTAAAATGAAATCTTCTTTCCCAGTCTAATGTCCAGTGTCCTTATTGCCCTTTGTTTTTGTTTTTCCAACAATGACCGACTTTCCAGACAATGAGACATTGCTTAGTACGACTTGGAACGAGCATGTGGACTAGACATGGGCGATCTAAGAGCACCCCCTTTTCCTTGCTGCAGGGACTGTTCAAGGTCAGATACATAATATTATGAAGGTCATTTAGAGTTTTCTGTGGCATTTGACATGGATCTAGGAGGATGCTGTGCTTGTTGCTACGGCGACTCGATCTTAATAGATTTGGTGATGTCTCTACTCCATTTGAGATAAAATTTGTAGTTTGGGTTTTTTTTTTTTCTTTCTCTGTGCTTGAAGCCTTTTCCTAGACATGAAAATAGGAGCAAATTGTACTTCTTTGGAGGAAAGGGAACTATGGTTTAACAAGGTATCCAAGCTTGCCTGAGGCTCCTCACTCCACCCACAGGCACTGGGAAGATTTGGTCCTCAGTCTGATATCAGACTATGCTCCAATCCAAGCAACATCATGAAGGCGTAAAGCATGGTGCTTGGACCCTTTGCAGCATCCTCACACTCCCCATGGGGTGATTCCTCTTGTCACATTTTTATTTTCTCTTAAAAAGTTTAATAATTTTGTAATGTAACACGTATGTAAGGTTTTTTCCCTAAGAGAAGGTTCAGGATTATACTCCTTGGCCGTTTTTTTCCTGTGATTTGATTTGGACTTCTTATGTCATTGTGTTCATCTTTCATCACTGTGACGAGGGCTTGAGATGAGTCACTTCCAATGAGGGAAGCGTCAGTGCGCCTCATGTTTTCAGAGGTTTCCGTCTGTCCTCTGCTCCATCCCTCTAGGCATGAGGTGAGGCAGAGAACCATGAGTGTTGAAAGTGGTATCAGAGGCTGTTCATCTCGTGGCAGCAAAGAAGTAGAGGAAGAAGTAGAGGGCATGGAATATCCTCCAGCTAAACGCCACCTCCCATTAATGCCATCATACTAAAACCCATCAATGGAGTCATCTGATCAGGCCATAGCTCCGAAATCCAATCACTTCCTATGAACCCATCACCTGGCAACTAAGCCCAGAGTATGGGAGCCTGTGAGGTACCTTCCCTGCTCATACCATATACTCATTTAACAAAATCACAAGAAGGGCAAGTTTCAATGTGAGAAAAGCCAAAGAGAAACAGATTAGTTATCTGACCTGGCATGTGGAATATTCAGGATCAAGGATAATCTCTGGTCATAATTCACTAAACAAACATAATTTTAACAAAAAAAAAGAAATTTTGGAACTGAAGAAGAAGGCTAAGAATGTGATGAATGCTTGCCTATGGTTACCAGGTCCTGGTAATGAGATTTTTAGAAAAAGCTTAGAGTTCTGCATGGCAGCTCAAGCACCCCACCTCTTCCACTCCCATCTCCCCAGTGCTTCTTATAAGAGAGAAGATACCAGGAAATTATTGTCAGAGATGGTTTTGTCAAGAGGTTGGGAAGATTGAAGGTAGCATAGAGACGCATTATACATTGGGCAAGTAGAAAAGTCATTAGAAAGTCCAGACTTTAAACAAGTTTAAAACCAAAAGAAGGCTGTGGTGCAGCTCCTTGGCTAAGAACATACCTATCATGCATGAGATTCTGGGCTCAAGCCTTAGCACCAAATAAAATATTCCATGATCGGATCAATATAGTAAAAATGGCAATTCTACCAAAGGCAA
>PVIU01023163.1:0-27960 GCA_004026605.1 Ondatra zibethicus | reverse complement strand
GAGGAGGGGTGGGGGGTAGTGGGAGGGGACCGGGAGAAGGGGAAGAAAGGAAAAAAAAATTTTTTTTATCTTTAATTATGTTCTTGAATGGAAAAAATAAAACAAAACAATGTATGGAAAAAAAAAGAATGTAACTGCAGCTACACAGGGAGATTCTGGAGTGATAACTGTGTAATAAAATCTGATTTTCACTGCAAAAAAATAAAAAAAAAACAAAAAAAAAACCAAAAAAAACAAAAAAAAAAACATTTCATTGGAGGGGCTGCCAAACTAAACCAACATATTGTTGTAAATGTATCCTGACTTCCAAATTTGGGTCTGAGGATATGTTGCTTTGGAAAAGAGGTTCGTCTTTTGTTTTCACAGACGATGAAACCCTGTGGATTTCTTCTAGATCAATATGGTATGATAGACCACGCCGTCCTGAAAGGTTGCCGTGAACACCTTCAGAAAATTACTTCACTCAACTGCTGACTGAGATGAACCTGGCACACAGGATACACCATGAAAGACCTGATTAGCAGCGTCCCCATACAGCAGGAAGAAGTTTGTAGAGAAAAAACTATGCCCATATTACCAAATATTATTTATAAGTGTTGTTTTATATTTAAAGGGGGATATGATATAGATATGAATAATTTGCATTGGTATAAATCTTGATTTATTGATACAAGTTTGAGATCAATTTTGTTATATGTATATGTATTTCTGATCTTGATTAAGGTATTGTGATTGCGTAGTTCATTTAAAAATGTAATGTATAATTAGGAAATATAGGTTGTTGATGGATAATCATTGATAAAAGTCAAGCTTATAGTCATGTTAGTAAGATTTTCTAGATATATAAAGATATATTTCAGTTAGATAGGCATTCTTCATATCTTTCAAAGACTACAGAATATGGCATTTAATTTTTTAATAACTTAGGGCTTTTCATGACAATGAGACATGTCTGCTCCTTGCAGCACCAATCTACTTCAAGAGCAAAATGGGCATCAAAGAGGCTCCTTATGGAGTTTGTTAGCCATTTAGAAGAAACTGCTCTTGCCTGGACTGTTGCATAAACTGGACATGAAGAACCCACAGAGAGAGGACTGCTGAACTTGCCTAAAGGTGAGATGATCTTCAGGGTTCCTGATTCATAAAGGGTCTGCGAGACATTCTACGGAATACAAAAGAAAGTGACTGAACTGTCTTTGAAATTTCCTGCTTTATGAAAAAGAGTGCTGGATACTATGGTCCTGTAGGCTGAAGATGGATGCCCCAACAGTACAGAAGAACTTTGGGTGACTGTCCAGGCAATGAGATGTCTCTGTCATTTCTAGAGTTTTGGAAGTTGCTTACTTCTCATTTGCTTACGTAATATTATATCATTCTGGAGTCTTTGATGGAGTTGAAGAATGTTATTTATTATAAAAGATAAAGTAGTTATAAATATGGTGACTATAATTATTGTTTGATGACTGTTTTGTTATATGTAATTTTACTATGTTAAAGTGAAATCCTTTCTTTTTTGTTTGAACAGAAAAGGGGAAATGGTGTAAGAGGTCCTTCTGTATTTGTGTTGCTTTCATTGGTCAAATAAAGAAACTGCCTTGGCCTTTTGATAGGGCAGAACTTAGATAGTTGGGGAAAAGAAAACTGAATGCTGGGAGAGAGAATGGAGGCAGAGAGTGCCGCCATGGAGTCGCCAGAGTCAGACATGCTGAATCTTTCCCAGTTAGTCACAACCTCTTGGTGACATACAGATTATTAGAAATGGGTTAAATCCAAATGTGAGAGTTAGCCAATAAGAGGATAGAGCTTATGGGCCAAACAGTAATTTAATTAATACAATTTCTCTGTGATTATTTCTGGGATTAAGCTAGCTGGGCGGTGGGACGTGAACTGCCCACTCATTCCTACTATGGTGCAAGAGCAGGGCACAGCAGTTGTTGATATTCCAAAGGCACCAACAGTCCTACCTTTAAAATCATTGACAGGCAAACCTGTATGGAATAAGCAATGGCCTTTAACACTAGAGAAACTACAGGCTCTCAAACAGGTGGTACAGGAACAACTAGATGCTCACCATATTGAAGAATGAACCAGCCTTTGGAATTACTCTATTTGTTGTTAAAAAAAAAAAAACCTGGAAAATGCAGAATGGTGACAGATCTAAGAGCTGTTAATAAAGTGGTTCAGCCAATCAGCTCTCTACAGTCTGGCAATCCGCAGCCTTCTCTGTTGCCTAAAGGATGGCCTTCACTATACCTTATAAGAAAAAGAAAGAAAATTTTGCCTTCCCAGTGCCTACTTATATTAATTCTCAGTCTGGTAAGATACATCTATAGGAGTTTTTCCCAAAGGGTATGTTAAGTAGCCCAACTCTGTACCAGTAGTTTGTAATTCATCCATTGGAAATAAATCAGCTACTTAATTAACAATGCAGCAGAAGCCATGTAATTGCAAACTTAGGCAGATGCATAAAGGTAAAGTTTTAAAACTTAATATTAATTGTGTTATAAAATGCTAGCATATTAGAAAGTATATTCCAAGTCATTAATGCTATGAGGGGACTTGGATGAGAGGAGTCCATAGCCAACCAAGCACTAGGTTGAGCTCAGGAATCCTGCTGAAGAGAGGGAAGAAGGATTATATGGTGTGGGAGAATTGTCTATATTCTGTCAATCATGTTTTAAATAAACACTGATTGGCCAGGGAGGAAGTATAGGTGGGAAAACCAGACAGGAAGTAGAGGTGGGGCAATGAGAACAGGAGAATTCTGGGAAGCAGGAAGCCCATTCCCCCTAGTCTTGCCCAGACCATGGAAGAAGCAGGATATGACCTGCCCTGCTGAAAAAGGTACTGAGCCATGTGGCTAACATAGATAAGAATAATGGGTTAATATAAGTTATAAGAGCTAGTACAAAGCCTGAGCTAATAGGCCAATCAGTTTATGATTAATATAGACCTCTGTGTGATTTTCTTTGGGGCTTACTGGCTGTGGGAACTGGGCAGGACAGAAACCCCCTACAAGTGGCCCCTTCATGTTACAATTGTGTGAATGTGGGAGTCAAGAACATCACAAGGGAACTCACAGAAACAACTAGCCTGGGTTCATAGGAGCTCACAATGGGAAAGGGGTTTTGCTTTTGTTTATATAGGAGAAGAAAAGTTGTGGATACCATCAAAATTGATATAGATTTGATTGAACAAGAGATACCCCTTGATTAGAAGAGGCAATATTTAATCAAAAAGCATGGCTATTCAATAAAAATAACTTTAAAACTGACAAATACTTTTATTTTATCAGATATAACTCACCAAAAGAGAATCTCCCCAAAATTAGGGTTGGGCAAGGATTTTGTATCTGTCTTTTCAGGAGAATAAATGTATTCAGCGAAGGAATCTGAAGACCATTGGACAAATGAGATGTCTGAAGAAAAAGAATAAATTGTCCAGAAAATATGTCTCAAGAAAAAGAGTAAATTGGCCTATTGGTATATTACATTTCCAACAGGACAAAAATTCATAAATCTTCCCAAATGTTTGTTTCTGTTAGTGTCAACAGATATATAATGCAAGGAATCATTTTGTTGTTTCAGTCCAATTAAAGATTAAAGCTGACTTTGGAGTTGGAATGTGGCTCTCTCCTTCTCTAAACCCAGGAATGCTTATTAAAGTAAAATTCTAAATCTCTGTCTCATGTCTGAATAGCCACCTGATATGGGACAGGAGAAAAACAAATATTAAAGGACTATTTTATTGCTGTTAATCTCAGTATCCTCTGGTTTTATAGTGACTAACAGCTTTCTTTAAAGTCTATGATTTATATGATTAGTGTATATGTTAAACTTTTTGTCACGATATTAATGGCAATATAGAGTACTAACTAGTTCTAGAAAAATGTCTAATCTACTTTTCTGTACATGATTTCTGGTTTGAATCTCTATCAGTTTTCTTCAGTGAACCATGAACACACCTAACAGCGAATTTTGCAGTCTCCAGAAGGAGGATGGAGCCCCACAATGATGATTCCTGAATAGCTATGATAACACCACTATCTGAAAAACACCACCTAAATTTTGGCTTTTGACTGTAAACTACTCTGAATAATTTCAAGGTGGCTATCTGAGATGATACAACCTAACAGACTACTTTAGCCAGGACTTGAGACAAGCATTGCATTTTCCCATTATACAGAGACTGAACAACAAATGATACAGTTGCCTTTCCCAGGACTTGAAAATTAACCCAAATTTTTCTATTCAGGATCCCCTAAAGATTTGCTTGCCCCAGACAGCAGGACATAAATTTAAGACTACAACACCCATAGTCCCAAGAGGTAGGGAGGGTGGTTTTTGTTATTCAGTGGGCATGGATATTTTTCATTGTTCAGGGAGTTTAGTTATAAGTTGTTATTGGTTATGGTCAGAAAAAAAAGTTGACCAAAGGAGATTATAGTCAAGGTTCTTGTTCTGAAAAGAAAAAAGGAAGATATAGATATAATAGGATAAAAGGGTAGCTTGTTGAATCTACTCTGAAAAGAAAAAAAGGATGTAAATATGATAAGATAAAAATGTACATTATTGAATCCACTTTTAAAAAAATCAATGACTAGTTTTAAATGTTTTGCACTGGGCTGAACTTTTGTGTAATGTATACAATTTTGAGATTAATTTTGTAGGAACATATTATACAGAGATTTCTAGTCTTGATCAAGGTATTGTAGCTATACAACTCATTTAACAATGTGATGCAAATTTCTAGTTCTTGAAAATTATTATTACCAACTGTTTAGTTTAATAAGAAAATACAGGTTAGTAGTTAATCACCTATTATAATCAAACTTTCAGTCACATTAGGTGTGTTTTTAATGTTAAACAAAGATATATTTTAGGTAGACAGGTCATCTTCAAACACTTCAGATATCTACTGAATATGGAATTTAAGATGTTTTAATAAACATATGTTTATTTCTTTTTTTATGACAATGAGACATGTCTGCTCCTGGCAGCACCAATCTACTTTAGAGAAGAAAATGGGCACTGAAGAAACTCCACATGGAATTTACTTTCTTTGTGGCAAAATAAGACACTGAGCAAGAAAATGTCTTTGCCTCAGTTGCTGACAGTATGCTGGTATGCTGTCCTAATTGGACATGCAGGACAAAAGGGAAAATGTAGTGATATTTCCTTTGTATTTTAATAAATAAAGCTGTCTGAAGAACAGAATGCAAAACAGCCATACTAGTCAGCCATACATGCCAGGTAGTCGTGGCACACACCTTTAATCGCAGCAGCCACACTAGTTAGCCAGAGAGGCTAAGTTTTGGTGGTGCACGCCTTTAATCTCAGCACTGGAGAGGAATATAAAGTGGAATGAGACAGCACCTCACTTTCTTTCAGTCTGGAGATTTCATAGAGGTAAGAACTTTTTAGTGGCTGACTGCTTTGCCTCTCTTATCTACAGGAGGAATCCCAATATCTGTCTCTGGGTATTTTATTATTGTGATACATATGACTCTAATGATTATACATGCCCTTTTCAGAGGCACAGATAGATTTACAGTAATTGATCTAGACTCAGCTAATGACATAAATTTAGAATGTGAAATATGTGCAAATAATACAATGTACATTGTTTACAGAAAAGAGTCAACAGTACCTTCATTTCTAAAATGTAGCTAACATTAGATCTATTCATAGATCATTCCATTAAGTAAGTTTCATTTAAGATTTCACTGACATAATATACATAAAATACCAAGAGGGTCAAAACTGAGTATTAGATTTTATTTTATAATCAGTGAACATCTAGCTCTCATGATAACTATAAAAAAGGCTGTAATTATCAGGTACATCCTGAGTCATTCTGCTATTTGTATACCTTTTTGGCTGGGTGATCATAAGACCATGCACTTACATTCAATACACAGGACACATTGATATATAATTCAAATTATGTATTAAAATGAAAAATGTAAGTTGTACAATGTAATCTTTAGTAAATAGACTAAAAGTCTTCTTTTACAAATGTTATTCTAAAAACTATAGAGTTTTATGCTATAGAGACATCCACAAAATGCATGACATGGATTAAATTCCTCATAAACTCACTGGACTTTATGTATTATTAGATGAAAGATAATGGCCAAGGGAGAAACTATGGTCAAAAGAATTCACCAAAATAAAGCAAAAATGATAAAACAAGCCTTCTAGAACACATGGAAAAGGAGTTCCAGGGACCTGTACAAATGATACTGCATGGTATTATAGAGGCTTCCCCCAATCCAAGTGCTATATTATATTGTTTACCATATTTGCCTATGTTTTCAGAAAAAAATATGAGAACCTTATTGTTGCTAATACAACAAAAATTGCTGTTTTAATTTTATTTCTCACAGTACACAATATTTCAGGGTTTAGAAAAAGTTTCAACAAGGACCAAATTAGCCCTAGAGAAAAGTCGGTCATATAATCCTGGTTGTGTGAGGTTGTTAAGTCAAATAACATGATTTGGATTTCAAAGCAGCTCCAGAATTAATAATATAGCAGAAACCATGAAATTGTAAACTTAGGCAGATGCATAAAGGTAAAGTTTTAAAACTTAATGTTAATTGTGCTATAAAATGCTAGCATATTAGAAAGTCTATTCCAAGTCTTTAATGCTATGAGGGGACTTGGATGAGGGGAGTCAACAGCCAACCAAGCACTAGGTCAAGCTTGGGAATCCTGCTGAAGAGAGGGAAGGAGTCAAGGTCATCACAAGGGAACTCGCAGAAACATCTAGCATGGGCTCATAGGAGCTCACAAAGTCTGTACCAACAGCTAGGAAGTCGGCATGGATCATCCGATGTCTTTTACATCTATGGTACAATTGTGCAGCTTGATCCATTTGTGGGACTGTGGTTGGGATGTAAAATGAATTAACATTTAAAGAAAAAAGAATTCTCATGAGAAATCAAGCCTACTAAATCCTGGTTCTTCGAATTGCAGCTTGGAGAAGTGTGAAAAAAATAATTTGCTTTGTTTTTGTAGCTCCACTCACAATATTTTATGTTTTTTGTGGAAGTATTAGTACATTAATTCGGATTTTACTAATTAAAAGTTGGGTTGCTGCTATAGCAAATACCTAAGACTGTAGCAATGTCTTGGAAACAAAATAGTAGGTGGATCCTGAGAGAGTTTTGTGGTGCATGTGAAAAAGAAAAGGCAAGATTTGCCTACAGTAGCTGTTGATGTGGAGCAAATGGTTATGTGGGAAGTTGAAGGTGGCCCATTCATAAAGCTATAATTATTGCAACTGGATTGTACTCTAAAATTTTGTGGAAAATTGATTCTGTAGTGATAAATTTGGATGTATTTCTGCATCTGAGAATATTTTAAGATAAGACTTAACGTTGCACACTTGGTTTCTCTTGGTGCTGATAGCAAAATGTAAGATGAGAAAATAAAGTGATGAAAAAATAATTGTCAAAAAAGAATGAGAGCTAAAAGCTTGGGGAGTTATCAGCTAGGACACATTGCAAATAAAAAATGAAGCAGGTGTGGTCTGTGGAGAGCATGGATGACTCACATGACTCAAGGATTTATCAGTCATTTGTCAGAATCCAGGAAGAGATATGGCTAAGGGCACCCCATATCTGGTTTTGAAGAAACAGGGGCAGGGCTGAAAGAAGCATGATCATCAGACTTTTAGAAGATAATTCTTCCGTTATGAAAATACTGTGATTTTTTTGGTTTTGGACCTCTTTGCCATATATGTACAACCACTTCTTTGTACTTCTTCCCAAAATATTTATGTTGATGCTGTAATACTCAGTAATTCAGAATGTACCTATATTTGGAGATAGAAGACGTTTTAAAATGTAGTGAGCTAAAATTAATCCTAATAACAGGAAATTTATGTCCTCTGAGAACATAGGTAATGCATACATGCAGATGAAAATCATGTGAAGGTAGAGCAAGAAGCTGGCTGGCTGCCAGCCAACTTGAGAGGGCCACAGGGAGTAACTAATTCTGTCAGCACTTATGTCTTAGACATATGTCTTGTAGAATTAAGCAAAAATACACTACAGCTGTTGAAGACACCTAGTCTGAGGTATTTCATTATGACAGCCACAGAAAACTAATATATATGGCAACTCATTAAAATCACATTCGTTTATGCACGCTTCCCTCTTTTCTCCTCATATTTTATTTTATTTGCTATGCAAAACCACTACTCTAGAAAATGCAGTGTCTGTCTATTTTATGCATATAACCCGTAGTAAGTTTATGTAAAAGAAAAATGGATCATCCAGTACCACACCGAGTGTTCCTGCTTCAATGGCTTTGTGTTCTCTGTTACCTGCTTATTTTCTGAATTGAAAAGAGAAAGAGTGGAATGGAAATGTGGAGAGATCTCACTGTTTGATTCCTCACTTCAATGGTTTACATTAGTTCTGTGCTCTGCACAGACATTTGTTCCTGGAAGCTCCAGGCAAAGAGGAAAAATAAATACCATAAGATCTAAGCAATAACTGGTTCTTCGCAGATCTAAGCAAATACTGCTTCTCTGTGGTGTTCTGATGTTTAATGTGGACACTGGTCTTCAGTTCACTCACTCTCCTCTAAAGTCCACTTACTAATCTTGGGACTCTGACCCTAGCTACTATTAAAATGCCATTCATATGCAATCTTATTGAACGTTCTACAATTCTACAATTGAACATTATACAATTCTACAACTGAACATTCCGCAAGCAGTATTTTTGAGCACTCTAAAATTCTAAATAAAATACTCTCTTAAATTATTCTCTATAGCATAGGTTATTTTTTATTATTAGAAAAATCATAAAATATTAGGTTTCAGCATCCATTGAGCCTCTCCCACCTCAGTACCTGCAAGGTATCTCTTCAGACTGTCACTAATTTCTTCCCTCTGTCACTGTCAATACAGCTTTGTTCATTTTCCATTTCAAATTGGCTTCCCTTCATTTCCCAAAAGCCAATGTTCTGAGGTCACCTCCCATACTTAAAAGAAACAAAAGAAAACAAAACTGGTTCTTTAATGGTAAGTCTTTTGTAATCAGGTACATTTTGTTTGAATACTATTAAGGTTCTGCCTCTTCCTCCAGATCATTGATTCTTTGGTTCACAAGTGTGGAGGAAGCAGAAGCGGGAAAGAGGGTTTGAACAGCTGTGGGTACAATGGAGACAGTCCTTCAAGAGATGCCTTCCATGAATCAGCTCGGCATTATATTCCACAGTATAGGGAATATTTAGGTTTCAGAAGTCAGGAGGCAAACCTTAATTTGCATTAGGAGTCATGCTCCTATCGTAAGGCTTCCTTTGTGGCATCAGGGACCTATAGCAAAGCTCCTAGTACAAGTCTAGTTACCACATGGGAAGCAGGGGAAATGCTATTAGCAGGAAACTGTGCCAAGGATCACAGGTCACCCTAAAGATAAAATCAGTCTTCGAGGCCCAGGGACATTCTCCAGATAAGGGCAGGTAGAGAGCAGGAATTCTCTCTAGGGAAGGAGTCCCCTTGTTTCTGAGCTTTTGGAGAAAGCTGATAGGCCACGATAGACCACAACCTCTGACAATCAATGCCTCCCAACATACTCTGAGAAAAAACTTTCAAAGTTAGTGGACGGAAGGTGAAAGAGTATTGTTTCACTGGTGGTTATAATGTCCTTTGCTTCAAGCAAGGCTGTTTGGATAATTATTATATTCATTTTGATTTTTCAGAAGCACAATTAAATTACATAGGAAAGAGAGCTGTATTTAATTGATGCCATGACTATATTTATGCAGAGTTTTAGAGTTTTCGGTATCTAACAAATAACGAATATTTATGAAACTGATTCAGTTTCCTGAATACACAAATAGCTTTTAACATACAGAGAATGATTGATGAAATGGTGTAGATTGATTACTTTTTAGGTTCTAGAAAACTGAAGAATAAACTACTACTTATAAAACTCTGTAGGTCCCAAATCCTGAAGACATGAATCAGGCATATAAATTACATTTTTAAAAAAAATGGCCCAGAGACTTGAGTTTATATCCGTAGACTTGTGTCACTTTCCACCTTAAACATAGAGGCACTTTATGGGAGTGGGTAGTAGTATATGCCGACTCCTAACTGTCCAATGTGCTCAGAATAAGCATCTGTGAGCCTTCAGCAACAGATTGGATATGTATTTATCTATTTCACATTCCCCCTGCTTCAGGGCACAGAAAACACCAAGGAAGAAGGAAAAGAAAGAACTTTAAAGCTTAAGGATGGGAGAAGTGCTGTCAAGAAGTGCCTTCTGCAGATGGCTTGGCCTTTGCATACAGGAACTCACAGCAGCTATGGTTAGCAGCCCAAAACATGCAGAAGATCAAGCAAGCCAGTTAAAAATCCCGGCGCAGAATGGGGAGAGGTCCCAAGGCATCACACCTAGGAAGGGAGCTACAGACAGCTATGACTGCTGGGAGAGGGAGAATCACTTTTCTTTGGTAGTTAGTGCATGCCAGGATGGATGACCCCCATATTCACATCCATGTAAGCAATACTAATTGGATTCAGTAGGTTATCTTTAAAATAAAAGGGCACGAAGTTGAGAGGGAAATATGTTGAGGGGCAGTGGTAAACTGAAGAGGAGGAGCCGATGGCAAAAATGATCAAGATACATTGTATACAAGTATAAAGTCTTCAAGATATAAAAAAGATCCAAAACTAAAGACACATATACACACAAACACACAAAAATACAAGAAAACTTCAATCTGGTCCAATATTTTTTGTACAAATTAATACAGATATTGTTACACTGATAAGTAATGAAATAGTGTTTTAAATCACATGTATACCATGAGAAAATTTTAGAGTTTATAACCCCAAAAGATATAAAATCATTTCGTAGTGGTTGGGAGGTATGTCTAGTGCTTATCATCCTATGTGCACTCTACTCTTATTGGGCTTCTAAAGCACAGATTTCTTGAGGGGTTGATAGTTTTGTTTAGGATGATTGGAGTCAGTACATTATTAGTACTGCCAAACAGAACAATTCTACAACAACCTCTTCTTGGTGGTCAGATTTACAGTTATGACACAATAAAAATTTTAATTTTCTAAGATATTAATATGATTTTAATTAAAAGAAACTAATAAGTTATAACTGCCAAATAAATTCAACTCTTGTTACATAATGCTTTTGTGGGTCCCATAAATGTTCCAAGTAAACAATCAGTCTTCAAGTCTGTTTTATTTTTTTTCCTCAGTAGTGTGGGTTTAGGACTATTGTTCTATAGGTGGAAGGTTTAAAGGTAGGAACTTGCAGATGTTTGCACATGTCAGGAAAGTTCACTAGCACTGAGCAACAGCTACAACTTTAAGCTGGTGAAGATACTAGACAGACAAACAGACAGACAGATAGACAAATATAGAGATAATAAAGATATAGAGATAGATGTAAAGAGATATATTTATGGGTTTGTGAATGAATATATTTTACTATATATATTATTTTTAATGAACATATATTCATTTTAAAAAGACTGAAAAGTTCTAGCAGCATCATAAAAGTTACTGTTTGAGCTGATGGGTAGTTATAGTCAGATAAAATAAAGTATGGATGCAGTCTTTGTCCTCTAGATTACTTCACTAGCTGCAGAAATGTCCACCCCAAAGCAAACCTGATGGTGCATTTTAGTTAATCGCATATACAAAGTTCATTCTGATATTATTATGAAGTATTCATGTGTCAAAAATTGAATTAAAACAGAAAGCAAATTTGGTAACTGGGAAGATAGAGATTAATAATGACTGTGGTGACTTAAACATCAGAAAGAATTTAGGACTTGCTCACATGTTCACATGAACGGAGATTTACATTTTAAAAGGAAATCACGTTCATTATGAATTTTGTTAAACCATAAGAATTAGAACATTGAAAGAAAGGTTAAAACAATTTTCAAGATAAAAACTAGAGAAGCTATTATAAGATCAGAGAACAGGCTTTGCTGGTAAGAGCACTGGCTACTCTTGAAGATCACCGAGGTTCAGTTCCCAGCACCCACACAGAGGTTCACACTCTAGCTGTAGAGGACCCAGTGCTCTCTTCTCACCTCTGCAGGCACCAGGATCACACACAGGAGGTAGACAAACCTACATACATACAAAAATAAATAATATATAAATTTTAAATAAACTAAACAGGCATCATATTTTGGATCAGAAACAGAACAAAATAGATAAACTATATCTGATACAGTTTTTACTCAATTTGTTAATTATTGTTCAGTTTTTCACTTATATAATAATTGAAGTGAGCATCAAACACCAAGGTCTAGGTCCAAATTCAAGATGTTCCATTCCTAGTAAAGCAAACAGCATCAGTTTTTCAGCTTAGCGAAAGCACAGAATCTATTTTGGCACTACAAGAATCCAGCGATTTTAATAGGATCGAGAGGAGTGGATTTGTTCTCAATCCTTTAAGCTTCTACGTTAGGAGGATAAAATGTGCTAAAAGAAGTTTCTGATCCAATTTTAGAACATATTTCAAATCCACTGAGATGCTCCACTCTTCCACATCTCTACATCTCTGAAACATGATAGGTTTGAGAAAATTTTTATTTTGCCAAGGCTGTCCACTTCCGTGCTGAAATGTGGAAACAGAAGGAAAACAAGCAAACAGGTGCATGTAAAAAGAAATAACTAGAGAAAATAATTTTGGAATATAGTCACTCAAATATAAGTTACATCACCATTTTTAATGAAGTTAATTTTACTTCACTTAATAAAAACTAAAAATTTTGCTGGTAACTTCTGTCTAGTAATCTTACTTAGTTTTTTCTTGTTAAAAGTCCAAAACTTATAACCCTTAAGTGAATCAAAGTAATGAAATACAGTATTTTAAAAATGTTGACAACTTGGTTAGAATTCCTCTGTACCATTTTTTATAAATATTTATTGTGATGTATCAAAAGAGAAAAGAATAACCCATGATTTTATCTAATTAATATATTTTGATATATTAATGCAACTTACTGCCTTAAATCTCTGTAAGTTGTTTACACACAATGTTTGTTTACTAGGATAAATTTTAGCTGAAATATGAATTATAATTTTTAATATTCTGAAATGAGCTTTTTTGTACTGTACATACTTACAGGGTACATAAAGAAATATTAGAGTGTATCATACATTCTGACTATTACATAGTCTCCCATTCTAACTCCTCTCCCTTCCCAAGATGTTCCCTCACTTTCCATATAATTTTGTTTCTTCTATGGTGATATATACATGTATTCTTTTTTAATATATAAATGCTTCTCTCTATCTTTGTGTAAAATATAGGACTTATAAATTACAAATGAGAGAACATGTAGTACTTGTCTTTCTAATTCTGTTTCTTAGCTTAGTAAGATGAACTGTTGTTTTAGACATTTTTATTATTAAAAATTACAATATGATTTAATTATTCTTGTCTGCACAAAATCCCATTCTAAATATATTTTCCAATTTCTTTCTCCACTAATCTGCTGAAACACCCACAGGCTGATTTTATAACTTATACAATAAATAATGCTGCGAGGAACACAAGAGCACAAGCACATTTGTGGTATGTTGATTTAAATTCTTTCAAATATATATCTAGGAGTAGTATAAGTTTAGATGTGATCTTTCCTTCTTGAGGAAACTTCATGCTAATTTCTATAGTGATAGCATGTTTACATTCCCTTTAGCAGTGTATAAGGGTTCTCCATTGATCATAGCCTAGCTACCATACAGTATTGTTTTTGTTTAAGATAGTCATTCTGCTTGAGGTGACATTAAATCTTGATATAATTTTCTTTTATGTTTCCATGATGGCTGAAGATTGTGAACATTTTTATATTTTTATTGGTTATCAGCATTTCATCTCAGAACTGTCTGCTTATGGTCTAGTATTTATAGATTGTATTGTTTGACTTTTTCACATTTTGACCTTTGTGTTCTTTATATACTCTATAAAGCATTCCAGTGGCAGATGAATAGCCACCTGTTGTATTTCTGTTTTATTGTTACTTTTTTGGCTCTTTGGAGGACCCACTTCCCAGCTCCCAAATAATCACAAGGAAACTTATAATTACTTGTAAATGCCCAATCTTAGTTTGGCTTATTTCTAGACAGCTTTTCTTAAACGATTCCATTTTGTCTTTTGCCTCTGGGATTTTATCTTTCTCTATTTCTGTATACCTTTCTTTACTTCTTATTCAGTTGCTTGCTGTATAACTGAGTGGATGGGCCCTCATTTCCTCCTTTCCTCCTTTTTCATTCCTTGATTTTCTTCTCCCAGATTCCTGCTCCTATTTATTCTCTCTGCCTTCCAGCCCCACCTATTTTTCTCCTGCCTTGATGCTGACCATACAGCTCATTATCAGACCAATTAGTTGTTAATGACAGGCAAATTAACACAGCATCACAGACTTAAACAAATATACCACAAAAGAATGCAGCACATCTTTTCATCATTAAACAAATATACTCCAAAACAAATGCTCCAAAACATAAACAAATGTAACACATCCTTAATATTCTACAAAGGCCACAAAAGATTTTCATTCATTCTGTATACTTCACTTCACTTACTTAGTCCTTTTTGTTGCTCTGTAGGAACACTTTAATTTTATTTTATTGTGTGATTCCATTTCTTATCCTTAGCCTTATTTTCTGAGCAATTAAGAGTTCTTTTCAGAAACTCTGTGCTTATATCATGAAGTATTTTCTTCTAAAACTTTCAGAGTTTTAGGTCATATATTAAAATTTTGCTTTCGTTTTGAAATGATTTTTAGTTTCATTCTTTTATATGTTAATATTCAATTTACCCATGAAAACTGGAAGACAAAGAAAATTCCACAATGTTTTTTCCTGGTATCTTTTTCAAAACCACAATGCATAACTTGCATGAATTCATATTTGAGTCTCTTTTCTATTCTATTGACCTGTGTCTTTTGGTTTTGCCAGTGTCACACTGTTTTGTCATTATGAATCTGTGTAATCAGTGAGATTAGATATTGTACTAGCTCTAGCATTGTTCTTTTACCTCAGAATTAATTTGGTTTTCATGAGTCTTTTTTGCTTTCTAATAAAATTATGATTTTTTTTCTATTTCAGTCATTGGAATTTTGATGGTATTACATTGAACTGTATGGTCCTTTCGTTAATGTAACCATTTCTGCTAAGCTTTGAGCATGGAGAGACTTTTGTCTTGCAGCATTCATTCAGCTTCTTTCTTCATTATGGTAACAATTCCTTTGTAACAATCTTCTTTGAAATTAGGTCTCTATAAATAATTTTAATCTATTAGGATTGAAATTCACTACCAGATTTCTCTCTCATCATGTTCTTTATTAGTAGATGGAGGAGTTATTTACTTGAGTATGTTAATTTTCAATACTTCTACTATGCTAAAAGTGTTTATTTCTCCTGAAAAATTTTTGACACACTCTTTAGAGCTAACTTTGTATAAAATATAAGAAGAAACAAATTTCATGCCTTTTATATCATTTTTATTTCTTTCTTTTATTTTATTGCTTTAGCAATAAATGGGAAAAAGAAAAATAACAACAAAAAATTGAGACTTCTCTAATGGACATGGGTACAAAAATACTCCATATACTGGCAGAACAAATTCAATAGCACATTAAAATTTATTGGTTATATTTTGCTATCTCATTCAAAAGTAGATACTTTAGAAAGAATGTTTAAAAAAGAAAATTTTGCTTTGTCGTGGATTACAAATTGCTCCTCAAAAAATTTAAAGAGACATTCTATTAATTATTTAAACTATAAAATAGGTTTATAAAAAAATTAGACCCCAAACATGCAAATTAGAAGGCATCAATTATAGACTCTTAATGACTTACAAAGATTACAAGGAGATATTTCCATTTTCTGGCAACTATTGGGATAAAATCTGATGAACTAATTATTTTAAACAAAACTTTAGATGATCACAAGGACTTAAGTAGTCCTAGGCTATTTTCAGCTGAAGCTGAGAGAGAATTTGTTTTTATAGAAGAGAAATTACAGAAGGCACATGTGGATCATGTGAATCTGTGGCTTAACTGCATTCTAATCATATTACCCTCCAAACATTCCCCTACAGGAATTTTGATTCAGAGTGGAGATTCTGTTATCCATACTATCCATATATTAGAAAGGATCTATTTACTACATAAACTGAGTGAAAACTTAAAACTTTATGTGGAAAATGTCTCTGAGTTAATTCTTCAAGGAAATTTGAGATATTGTCAATTATCAGGAATAGACCCAGCAGAAATTATGGTACCTTTTAATAATGATGAAATTGGCAAATTATTGGAAGAAAGTAAACCCTGGCAAAGAGCTTTTAGTATTTTGGGGAGAGTTTAAGAACAAATATCCCACAAACAAGAGAATTCAACTTATAAAGAAAACTATTTGAATCATTCTCGCGCCACCACTGCCCGGCTCATTCTCACAGTGTGTGGGACACACCAGTAACTGGTGACACTGCATTCTATATTGATGCGAATAAATCAGAAAAGGCAGGTTACAAATCAGAAAATTTAAGTTAAGTAGGACAAAGCCTTTATGATTCTGCCCAAAAGTCAGAATCACATGCTATTTTCAAGGTACTATAGGATTTTAAAGAAACTCTTTAAACTCAACATAATTGCAAATTAAAAATATTCAGAAAGGGTAGTTTTTATATATTGAAACTGGTGAATTTATACCAGATGATAGAGAATTTAATCATGACAGAATGGGTCAAACATAAATGGAGATGTTACAATCATTCAGTTCTATTAGATGAAGGTTAGTCAATGCTTTTACATTTAGGAGTTTGTGCTTTATGTAATTAGATACTCCAATGTTTGGTTTGTGCAAGTTCAGAATTATGATATTTTATATAAAGAGTATTTCTTAATCAATATGTGGTAACCACCTTTCTATGTGGGTATTTTTCTGTCACTACTTTATTAAGTATATTTTCTAGGTCTTTACATTATATTATGCTTCTTCTAATCAAATTATTAATAAATTGGGTGTTTCAGTGGTTTATCAAACTTCTTAAACAAATGTTTATGTTTTCTTTTTATTTTTTAATTGTCTAAATTATTTTTTATTATTTTTATTGTTTAAATCTTCAAATTCATCCTCAAGTTCTAATAATCTACCTTCTACAGTTTATAAATGGTATTTTTTATTTATTAAAAAATACACAGATAGCTACTTAGAGCTAGTAAAGTCACGCATGGATTGTAGGAGAGTTCACAGTCACTATTCTTCTAACCCAGCACAATCCTGAACAGCAATGTAAACATTTGTCTTTATACTCGCAGATAATTACAGTCTTCTCCCCTCATCAAAGAAGAGACTACTGCAGGAAAGCACAGCTAATCAAAATGCAGATTGCTGGGCACAGCTACAAACATTCCCACAAATGAAACTGAAAAAGCATTGTGGAGAAAGTGTTGGAAAGATTTAATATCCAGAGAACCAGGGAGTTTTCTGGAAGATTATGT
This sequence comes from Ondatra zibethicus, assembly GCA_004026605.1. NCBI lineage: Eukaryota > Metazoa > Chordata > Mammalia > Rodentia > Cricetidae > Ondatra > Ondatra zibethicus. The sequence goes on along the minus strand of PVIU01023163.1, from coordinate 10,447 downwards.
CAAAAGCTAGACTCATAAAGTTTTGCCCACATGTCTTTATAAACATGAGCTGAACAAGCCCAACACAAACAGACATGCCGAAGTTGAGAAAGAAAATGCCATGAGGACTCAGCACTGCACAACAAACTGACAAACGTTGAGAAAATAGCCTTCCTCGGGGAATATCACTCCAATTGGTTATCTAATAACAAATAATAGTCCCTGAGGACATACATAAAAGTAGCATTATACAGATTTAGCAATATATATATATGCACACATACAAATATACATGTATATCCATATGTAACTATATATATATACATATATATGTACAGTAAGCCAATAAGTTTATAATTAATGTAGACCTCTGTGTGATTTCATTGGGACTGAAGGATGGCCAGGTGGGACAGAAACCTCAGTCAACAGAATGGCGCCAACATGGACAACTAAATCAACTTAAAACCTGTGAGAGCTTGGGAATTAATTCTAGACACAAAAGAATAGAGTTAAGCAAGACTTAATGATAGCAGCACTTTCTCAGGTAGGCTCTGTTTGCTAGAGGCAAGTGCATCTCATTTACCTGAGGCCTGCTGACTCAGCCTTGCAGCTGTTTTAAGAGGTCCTGCCATGAAACACTTAAATGGTATTGATAAAAAGCTCACTGCATGCTTTTTGGTTGTGGCAGGGACCTTGAAGTGCTATAGAATTGTGGCAATAAATATGGCTCTGGCCAGTACCTTTGCCATGAGACTAGACTCTCAGAAAGCTAAGCAATGGGCTGGATCTAGTCGTCAAAGCCATGGCTTTAATCCTAGCCATATCACTTAGCGAATTAAAGACTCACATGGTCAGAAAAAGAAAGATACAGTAACGATAGTTTCAGAAGAAAATGCCTTTAAACAGTTTACAGTGTGTTTAAAATATATGTAGGCTTAAATAAAAAAGGATAAAGTCCTTAAAAGAAAAAAAAAGAGTAGTTGGGTGTGGCAACGGCAAAGGGATCTCTGTGAGTTCAAGGTGTGGTAGCATACACCTTTAATCCCAGCAATTGGGAGGCAGAGACAGGTGGATCTCTGTGAGTTCAAGGACAGCCTGGTCTATAGAGTTATTCCAGGACAAAGATACAAAGAGAAAACCCTGTCTCAAAAAGCCAAAAATTAAAAATAAAAATAAAAGAAATAGAGTTTAAAATAAAGCCACATAAAGATAGAAAGCACACAGAGAATCTGGAGACTGTATTTTATTATATTCTCTTTGAATTGTTTGAATGCTGAAGAAGGAGTAACAGCTGCTAAAAGATATTTGTTTATAAATGTTCCTGAATTAATCTAAGATAGGTATTTTGAAAATACCTTGACTTCAAAATTGAAGTCAAAAGTATGTTACTTTGGAGAAGAGGTTTTGCTTTTGTTTCCACAGGAAATGAGAAGCTGTGGATTCATTCTAGGTTAAGAAAAATCAGGTTTGATCAAGGAAGACCCCCCTGAGAAATCTCTGATAGGATCAGATGGCCCAGATGTCTGAGTTCTACATCCATAACAGATTTAAGACTGCTGCCTGAGATGATCAAGCCTCACAGGATGTTGACTGAGTTTTCTGTCCCACCAGGTCCTCCAGCCATTTAGTCCCGAGAAATCACACACAGGTCTATATTAATCATAAACTTATTATCCCATTAGCTCATGCTTCTTATTAACTCTTTTAACATATTAGCCCATTATTCTTGTCTATGTTAGCCACGTGGCTTGGTACCTTTTTTTGGCAAGGCAGTCACATCTTGCTTGCTCTATGTCTGGATCAGGACTGCCTATCAACTGTTTTAAAGGGATGACTGATGGTACCTTTAATGGATCAGCAGCTATTGCTTCTTATTCTTGTATAACCTGAATGATTGGTGACTGTTTTTTTTTTTTTATAATACCTTCTAATATTTTCCCCAGAAACATACACTAGGTTATTGTTTGTTTCTATGATTGGGGGAATGTTAATATGTGTATTCGTTTGCCGTAACAAATCATGTCTCCATAGATTCATTGCTATTTAAGCTACATACTGTTTTAATATTCCTCTATGTCCTTTGATCCCTATGTATTCAACACATCTCATGCTGTTTTACATGAGATAAGGTTCCAATTCCTAGAAAATAAGAGGCCAATTTGGATGCCAAGATTTTAACAAAATTATTGTTACATGTGTACCTGTGTCTACAAGACCTTCAATGACAACATCATTTATTGATATTTTTAAATTTTGCTTTTATTCATTTATAGAAGCTTGCTGAAATAGTTTCATTATGGTTTCTCCTAAGTTTTTTATTCTCTATTCTATAGCTTTTCTATTAATCACACCAGTGTTGTTTATTACAGCACACATTAGGTTTTTTAATTACTCTGGGAGGGAGTTTCTTCTACGATGGCAAGAAACAACTGAACCAGATATCATTAGGGACCTACAAGAAGCTCCTCAAGGAGTTTCCTGATGGCAAAGGGTTACCTTGATTATCTCTTGTTGATCTGTATTCATTAGTCCAATGCCTGCCTTTGTCATACCTTCTGCATAATCCAGAAGGGAGAAGCATTCTGTTTGAATTATGCCTAGAATAAACATTGTTTCTAGGAACACTCTGTTTACAATTCCTTTTAAGTTGACCATGTTTGTCACAATTATAAGACTTGACATTTTGATTTTTCCTCAAAGCTCTGGAAATCATTTCTCCTATTCAAGAATTAACATGTTCATGAGAATCAATATTGATTTTACCTTTGATCCAATCCTCCAAGTTTGCTGGCTTTGACTAATTATCATTTTGCATTGAGAAATAGCATTCGGAAAAGCCAGAGATTCAGTTATCATTTGTGTAGCTTCTTAATTTGGTTTCATTCTATTTACTGCTGAAGTCAATCTTTCCAAGAAATATGTGAAGGCTTCTTATGGGCCCAGCATAATTTTAGTAAATGACTTAATTTCCTTTCCTACTTCTCCAATTCTGTTTAAAGTATTCAAAGCTGCTCTGTGGCATAAAGCCAGGGCATGGTAATCCTATCAAGATTGCCTTTCTATAGTAGCATAATCTCCTCTCTAAGAAGTTGATCTTGGGAGATTTCCATACCTCTTACTTTACTGTATTTTCCAACTGTTTATCCTCTTCTCTCAACCACATAGTCCATTGTAATTGTGGACCAGGCTCTAAAACAGCTTTAACAACGTCTATCCAGTTTTTAGGGATAGCTCTATTATGAACTGAGAATAAATTTAATATTTGCTTCACAAACAGTAAATGTATGGCATAAGACTATCACTTCCTTGAATCTCCTTAAATCCAGCATTTCCACAGGAGTCCATTTAACTCTTGTACAACCTTAGGAATATCTATCATTTGGCAGGTTTTTCTATAAGTCTACTGCATGTATTATGGTTGGTTGTTTGAAAAACTTAGGCTGTTCCTCTCTAACTTTATAACTCAATGCTGAAATTGGTTCTGTATCTGGATTTGAGTATCTCTGTGATCTCTTTTATTAAGTTTCTCTAAGGCCTGTATCTTGGCAGTTAAACCAAGCAACTTTTTAAGAGATAAACCTAGAATTATCAAAATGACAAAAGGATTATCAAAATGATAATTAATAGTATGTTAATACCAGTTACATTTATTCCCCTTCATTTAATTGTTCCATGTTAAATCATGCATTATGTCATCATACAGAGATCTACATTTTTCTATTCTAATTGTGTCTTCCATTTTTTAACATGGGAACCCCTCCCTTTGTCTAATTCCTCCTTTGAAGAATTGCCAATTTTCTCACCAAATTTGCCACTGATAATGATGAAGATGTGAGGCTTATTGCTGCTGCATGAACAGTAAAAGCCTGACTTGATTTCAAGGCAGCTACATAGTTTGTCAGCAGTTTGAGAAGGGGGTTTCGGTTAAGGCCACAAGGAGAGGCAAAAGAAAAACCTAGCCAGTGGGGCAAGGACTCCAACCATATGTAGCTCCAGTCTATGCTGGTAGTTTCAAAGCCACAGGCAGAGGACTATGAATTTATATCCCAAACATTGGGTTGCAAATTTAGCAGAAGTAATAAAAACCCAGAAACAGATATTGTCAAGATGAAAATCAGAAAAGCAAAGCAGTCAGTTCACTAGAGTGCTTTTTCCTTTTTGAAAATTCAAACTGAAAAAAGAGCAAGTTCCTGTCTCACTCCGCTGTATTCCTCTCTAGTGCTAGTATGAAAGGCATGCACCACCACTGCCCAGAATTTATGGCTAAGCAGTGTGGCTGCTGGGATTAAAGATGTGTGCCACCACTTCCTGGCCAAAATGGTTTACTAGTGTAGCTAGCTTTGCACTCTGATCTTCAGGCAAGCTTTATTTATTAAAACACAAATAAAATTTCACTATACAAAGACCCACCTAAAATATGGCAGGCACCTTGTAATAGCAACCCAGTTTAAAAGAGCATAGTGGAAGGAAGGGTGTTTGCCTTTAGCTCATTTTGCCTTCCTTCATATCAATGTGTTGACTGACTCTGAGTCTGTTCCTGTTAATTCTTTCACTGATACCATAATCAACTTTTATATACTTCTATAATTGACTCTGAAACTGCAGCTACACAGAAACTGTCCAGGTTTAGAGCACTTCAGAGGCAAATGACCTTGTTGACTGAGTGAAAACTCTTGTTACTATGTCAACAAAATCTTTCCCTGAGGTTACCAATCTATCATATTTAGTGTCAAAATTGTCTTCGTGAGCACAGGACTTAACTCCATTACATTTCCCAGTGCTCTTTTTCCCTTCAGACTGAACATTTTGCATCTATTCTTGCTCAGATTACTCTTTTTCATTATAGATCTGCAGAAGAATGATCACTAATAGCTGTGGAGAGGCTCTCTGAATGGGAGAGGTTTAGAGAGAGAGAGAGAGAGAGAGAGAGAGAGAGAGAGAGAGAGAGAGAGAAACAGGGTGGAGTTTATTTGATCATGTTGACCCTGAAGGATCCAAAGCCCCATTCTTTACTCTCTCCAAACCCCACATTCTCAGAGAGTCTTCAGCAATAACTGTACAAGACTATCTTGAAATCTCTTCCGCCAATACCATTAATCCAAACCTCTTCAATTAAAATCATACAGATTTTTATTAATTTTTTTATGGAAAAAGACAGAAAGTAAGCTCATTTTTTTACCAAAATTTCACAAGCATAGTCTCTAGGACACTTACTAATATCCTTGTCTTCTTATATCTCTTGAGCTTGGCCATGATAACCTGCATTACTCTCAACACCACTATCTTCCACACTCCTACTAATAAGGCCTTTTATTCCCATTTTAAGGTTTTCAACTAATTCCCTAATCCAAAGTTCCAAAGTCCCACATTTGTCTAACCAGCAGCATGGTCAGGTCTGTCACAGGTACAAATCTCTGTTTTAGTGTTACCACTCTGTGAAGACAAACCATTACCCTGGCAACTCTTACAAAAGAAGGCATTTTTGTTGGAGCTTGCTGACAGTTTCAGAAGTTTAGTCCATTATTATCATGGTGGGAAGCATAATGGCATGCAAGTAGATATGTTGCTGGAGAAGTAGTTGAAAGTTCTACCTCTGGATCTTAAGGTTGGTTGGAAGAGAGAGAGAGTCAGGTTTACATGGGTTTTTGAACAATAAGGCCCACATCCAATGCACTCTCTTTCCAACTAGGCCACACCTCCTTTCAAATAATACCACCCCCTAGTGACCGGCCACTGGGGGCCATTTGTATTCAAACCACCACAGTCTGTACCTAAAATTTGGTATACAATCTCAAAATTTAATAAAACATAATTAACATAATTTCAATACCCTTGTAAACCATGTTTCTTCCTGATAACATTGCTCAGTCTATTTCCACAGCTTCAATTCTATAAACATACTAAAATTCATCAGCCACATATGAACTGTACCTTTGCTTACCAGTTATATGTATGTTCATAGGTATATATTAAATTGAAATGTTATGGAGGCAGAAAATATTGCCTGCATTTAATTTAAAAATTTATTATAAATTATCACATACAAATTATATTCATAGTGTTCATTATTTTAAAGCATTGAAAAGGAAACCAAATGGTGTTTTTTTTGTTCATTACAATAAAAAATAGGTACAACATATTTAATATTCTGAATATATATAAACATGGTATGAACAAGTTATTGAGGAATTGGAGAGGTGGCTCACCCGTTAAGAGCCCTTCTGCTCTTGCAGGTGGTCTGGGTTCAGTTCCTAGGGCCCACATAGGTCAGTTCCCACCAACCTATAACTTCAGTTCTGGGGCACCCAACATTCTCTTCTCGACTCTGAGGTAACCTGCATGCATTTGAGCATGCACGTGCATGCACACACACACAAAAACACACACATACAGTTATACATTTTTAAAATTTTTATATCTATTAAAATAGCTCTATAATTGTGTTTAATAGGAGTAACAGTCTAAGAAATAGTTCATATTCTCTGTATAAGAAAAGCAAATACTGAACTGAAGAAATGTTGGGAAATGATGTTGTTAGTGAATAGTAAATCTGCCATTCAAAGCTCCACTCAGCTAACATCAAAACTCTGTTGTTAATCTCTGAATTACTGCAACATACTTCAATGAGTTAGGCCAGCGTTTAAGTAGAAAAGGCAGTGGTGTATTTTAAAATCCTTTTGAAAAGATCTAGATAATATCTAACCTCATTAAGTTTATTCCCTGCAGAGATATTCTTCAGTTGCGAGAAGGAATACTGCTTTTACCTTTATTTTCTTAGCTGTATTGATTTTGGCATTCAGGTCTTGTTAGAGCTTAGGATATAAATTGTATGCCAGTAAAAATTTCCATTTTGTTAATGTCTTTTATGTGGCAAATTCCTCTTGTTCCTTATTATGGTCTATGAGTGTAATGATTGGGTAATGATATCCAATATTCTGAATCATTTTATATGTACACACCATATGCATGCAAATTTAATTTTCCTAATACTCTGCTTTGTAATTTGCATTTTCATAGAAACAGTTAAGTGTTATGAGGTAAAATTATATTGACTGGTCTCAGTATCTTGGTAAGCTAAATCATCATCTTATGAAAAATGTTTGAAGGCATTAATTATAAGTGAATTATGAAAAACATTCTCGGGGCACACATCTTGAGTTATAATATGATAATAGCTACACGTCCTAAAGATTTATTTTAGAATTATAGCATATAGTCAATTCTTTGATTACAAAATTACATAGATTTCCAGAGCAAATCATTCCTCCATTTTTGTTATGAGAATATACAAATCAGAGCAATTCTTTCTTTTTTCTTGTATATTCATAAAAACTAGAATGTGTTTATACAACTCTAAGCTAGTATCAATTAGCAAAAAATTATAACAGGATAAAACTCAAGTTATACCAAGTGCGTAACAAAGTTTTCTATTCTTGTTCCCACATATGTCTTAGGAAGCTTCCACTCCACTGTTTATCCAACTAAATATTACTGTTAACAGAAACATGAAGAGGCTTTGTTGATAAAACTGGAACTTCAAGTCTGAAAACCAGGGAAATAATTATATTACATAATTAGGAGTATGCCAAGAACTAAACTTTACAAGGTTCTTTTGAAAAATGCTATACTCCAGGGTGAGGCAGTGCTTGTACATACTCAGGAAAACTCAATCCTAAGAGTAAAGCAATAAACTAGAATCCTGGTCCACACAACTAAAGAACTTATTTAAAATCACCAGCTGAATGACCAGAAACAGATTCACACATGGAGCCTCCAGAAAGTAAGAGAGACGTACAGATGGCATAATTTGGGTATTGTGATACTTGGAGGAGGGAAATATTTTAGTGACTCAATGACAGTCTATGATAAATTGGCTTTGTTTTAAGCCATTAAGTTTCTTGTAATTTTGTCACAGTAGCAATTAAAAACCTGTGCAGTTATTTTCACATGTCTCATATATTTAGAGAAGTCAATGTCCCATGGAAGATCTCTTCAGGTTAGGTTTAAGTAGAGTGACCAAAGGCTTAAACTTTGTTAATGGGTGTTTCTGCTCCAACAGAGAAACCACATGCTTTTGCATATTTCCTTTCCCAAGACTGTGGCTAAGAGGAGAAATCACTTATTTGGAAGATATAAAAGACAACAATAAAAAGCAATGATTTACTTATAATTAGAGAGGGTTCTGGTAGAGAATTAGTCAGGCCAACAAATAAAGGAAATATGATTTCAAAATGAATTATGAGGAAGTAAACCAGGACCAGAGAACTCTGCGCGAGTAGGCTCGAGCCTGGGACCCCCCACAAAAATGGGCCCAAGCCAGGGACCTCCACGGAGTGGGTCCAGGCCAAGAACATCTACAAAGAGAGGCTAGCAACAGTGACCTCTGCTGGAACAGGCCTGAGACAGTCAACTCCACTGGAGCAGGAGCAGGTACGAACGACCATAAAATATGTCAGAGTAACTCTATCCAAACAAGTGGAAGACTTGTATAACAAGAACTTTAAATCTTTGAAGAAAGAAATTGAAAAGGACAGCAGAAAATGGAAAGATCTCCCATGCTCTTGAGTAGCTTAACATAGTAAAAATGGCTATCTTACCAAAAGCAATCTACAGATTCAATGCAATGCCCATTAAAATTGCAAGTATTTTATAATAAAGTTAATTTAAAAACTACAATTTGAAATTTGGCATCTAGTGTATGGTTCCAAAGCTTGTGATTCTGAAATAGAACACTGTATATTCCACTGTCTAAATGATTGTACATGAACCATAAAGACAGCTCTTCATCAAGGCATTCTCATCTAATGCTACAAGTAGAGGGAGATGTAATGATCAGTAGCATAGCCTGACTCATACCTAGAAGTGGTGAGCTTTGGCGTGTACTCTGATAAGGTTACAGACACTTACTTCTTTTCACTTGCTTTCACTACTGCATTCTTAAATTTTAGTGTTGTGAGGAAATAATTCCTCAGAAGTGGGGTCTGAAGATCATCCCCATCATCTGTGTTAGGACTTTTTATGACTCAATCCTGCACTGATCTTGTACAGGTAACGGTAATCATAGCTATTATGAGTTCATGAGTGTGACAGATGTCAGGAGCCACTTTTGGGGTTGACTTCTGTCATGATCCTAGCCTCAGTGGGTTTGCACATTCCAGGGTAGGGGTGAGGATTAGAAAATATTAAGTAGGAGAAACAGAGATAAGAAAGAAACACAAGACATAGCATAGTAACAGGAGGGTAACTTAGTGAATACTGAATGCTGAATTTTTCATTCTGACTTCTGAGTTGTGAGTTCATTCATGTAGGCTCACATGTTTGGGCCTCCGCAGATAGACATGATTATCCAGAAACAGCATTTCATAACACAACTACCCATCTTTGATTCTTACATTATTTTTTCTATTTTCTGAGCTCCGGTAGTAGGGTATTAATATAAATGTGTATATGTTAACTCGATTCGGGAAATAACCAGGCCAGCTTAAAGATAAACAATTATATTTTTACTTATTATAAGGGGAACCTCACGCCACAAGAATGGGAAGTCCAAGTTCTGCTGTGTCCCATGGGAATCACCCAGAGAGAGCAAGCACCTGGTATGTCCCAGTTTTTCTTCCTGGGCTCCAGGTAGCCACGCCTTTACTAGGTTCCACTTCTTAAAGATGATTGGTTAGCAAAGCTTTCCCCATCATAGATGTTTCATGTAGGATTGAGAACTGAGTCTTTATTCTCAGTAGTTTGACCAATTGCAACAGGAATAATAAAACCCAGAGACAGATATTGGGGTTGAACTTGAAGGTCAGAAAAGCAAACCAGCCAGTCACTGGCTTTTACCTCTTAACTCACTCCAAAATGGCAATCCTACATTCAGGAATCCTCAGAATGAGACTTTGCCTGAACACTGTCTCCTCCCATCTTATATTCCTCTCTAGTGCTGATATGAAAGGCATGTACCACCACCACCAGGTTTCTATAGCAAAGTAGTGTGGCTACTGGGATAAAAAGGTGTGTGTCACCACTTCCTGGTCTGTAAGATTGACCAGGGTGGCTATTTTACTCTCTGATTTTCAGGCAAGCTTTATTTATTCATTTATTTATTAAAGATTTATTTATTTATTATGTATACAGTGTTCTGTCTGTCTGTATGCTTGCTGGCCAGAAGAGGGCACCAGATCTCATTACAGATGGCTGTGAGCCACCATGTGGTTGCTGGGAATTGAACTCAGGACCTCTGGAAGAGCAGTCAGTGCTCTTAACCTCTGAGCCATCTCTCCAGCCCGGCAAGCTTTATTTATTAAAATACAAATGAAATATAACTACAACCACTTCTGCATTTCTCCATTGATCATTGTCTACTGCAAAAATCTTAAAATAATTTTAATTTACATTTCCTTAATGATTAACAATGTTGTTGAATATTTTTAAAACTTTTTCCTGGACATTTTCATTTCTTTGATTATAATTTTCC
>PVIU01023162.1:0-27994 GCA_004026605.1 Ondatra zibethicus | reverse complement strand
GTGATTGACAGGCGGAGTGGGTCCTTGTTCTAATCTACCCTCATCTAGTCATGTGATTGTTTTGTCACTGTCAGTGTGGAGCCCCTTCAACGACTTTGAAGTGGCTTTGTTTTGTGATTTATTTTTATTTTTTTGGTTTCTCGAGACAAGGTTTCTCCGTAACTTTGGAGCCTGTCCTGGAACCTGCTCTGTAGACCAGGCTGGCCTCGAACTCACAGAGATCTGCTTGCCTCTGCCTTCTGAGTGCTGGGATTAAAGGCGTGCGCCACCACCGCCCAGCTGTTTTGTGATCTTAAATGCACTCATCTGGGAATAGAGGCTCTCAGGTTTATAATCCTACTTAGGAGGCTGAGGCAGGAAGATTTGCAATTCAAAACAGTTTTTGCTTTGCAATAAATTGCAGGCCAGCCTGGATCTACAGAGTGAGTTCCAGGAGAGCCAGGACTGCACAGTGAAACCCTGTCTCGAAAATCAAAACAAAATCCCCATTCTGCAGCTGGAATGATGACTCAGCAGTTAAGAGACCTTGTTGCTTTTGCAGAGGATTCAGGTTCAATTCTCAGCATCCATATCATGGCTCACAGCCACAACTTCAGTTTCAAGGGAGTCCATCAGTGCTCTCATCTGGTTTCTGAAGATATAGGCACACGTGTGGTGCACATACATGAAGTCAAGCGAAACACTCAAGCACATAAATCTTTTTAAATAAAAAAAAAATCCTCAGTCCAGAACACTTCCAAGCATTTCAGATAAGAGGTGTATAGCTCAGTGGGTTAAAGGCAGGTTCCACTAAGCCTAATGACCTGAGTTAGAATCCTGGGACCCACATGTTGGAAAGAATAAATTTTCTGATGTCCACATGCATGCTCTAGCATGTTTACACACACACACACCCCAGTAAATGTAATAATTTTAAAATTACACTCAACTATTTTCTGTACACTGAGCTATGTCCTTAGCAGCTGTTAGTTGTGGCCTTTCCCATCCTAAAGAATGGGGCACAGAGGTAAAGGCACCGAGGGCTGTGCCCAGCATCAGCCATCGAGGTGTCCAAGCTCTGAGCAAATGACATTGCTTCCAAAGCAGTCAGATTAAAGTCAAGAAGAAAGCACAATGAAGTGTAAGGCCTAGTTCTCCAAAAGCACTGTCCAGTAAGTTACCCAGCAGCCTCCCTCAGGGAAGGTTGGAGAAACCCTAGTTGTCTTTAGAGACGGTGATGAAATCTACAAATCACTAGAGTAGCTTCGTAAGTGGCCTTAAGAGTGAAATTTAGACTCTCATGGAGTGGGTAGTTGTTTAAGAAGGTAAATTCAATCTTTTTGTCTTGGAATCTCGTTCTCTGCCTGTGTTGGCTCTTTATCTTCAAATATCGCATCCACACAGCATTCTCTGAACATGTACCACACTTGCTACTGCTTCTGCTTGGCCCTTGCTCCTGCATCTGACATAAAAGCAGACTTATTCCCCTCTGTCTGGACTTTGTTTCCCTGGTGCCATTGGTAACTTCTTCCCTGTGTCACAGCCAGATGCTTGTACTTTCCTTCATGTCTGTAACAGAAAGTCTTTGCCTGCTTCCCTCTCCAGATTGGGCTCTTCATATTTGGCCACTGCCTGGGCTACAAGGTCTCATCAAACAAATAAAACCCTAACTTAGAACCAAACCTTCTTCCTTCTGGGAGCCTCGTGGTAACAGTAGCGTTTGCCAGTCCTTCCCTATGCCAGAAACCCCTCCTGCCATACACAGTTGCTACTTAATTCACTCAGCCACTCCTGAAAGTCTACTGAGTAGTGGCAGCAAACACAAAACTCACAGTAGTTCTTGGGCTGTTCCAAAGGCCTTAATGTTTTATGCTTTCTTTATACTTCTTCCAATTAGCAGGAATTAGGATCGTATTTTTAAAAATGTATCCATATAGAGCTTAGACTTCCATCTGTTGTTGTTATCACAGAAATTGATGAGGTTTTGTTTTTGTTTTGTTTGTTGAGTTATAGTTTGTTGCCATGTAGTTCAGACTGACTTTGAACTTGTGGCAGTCCTCCTGCCTCAGCTTTCTGAGTTCTGGAATTACAGGGACTCACTACCTCACCTGGTTTTAGTTGAATTGAAGTGAAGTAATCTTTAAGATTTCACTGGGGCCAGGAAGGAGTGTTTAGAAGCAGACTTCAATAGCTAAACTGCACTATGGAGTTTTGCGGGCAGATTGATAATTTAGTCATCAGTGCTTGGACAGCAGGCTAGCAGTTAGGAAAATAGGGGCTGGGAATTTTTCCATGTGCCATGTTGGAGTAGATTCAATTGGCCAGAAAGTGAGCATGGAGCTGGGTGTGGTGATGAACACCTGTAACTGGAGCACTCTGGGTAAAGCAGAATTGGAAGCTCCAGGTCAGCTGGAGCTAGTTGTAAGCCCGCCTAAGAAAGGCTAAAGGCAATGCTAGTACTCTCTGACTTCTCTTTCTACTGTCAGGGAGGGGACAACTGATGGCTAGCGACTCAAGGTTCACACCCTGTGGCTCAGCACGTGCATTTGTAGGACTCTACCCTACTCAGATAAGTTTGTAAAGCTGGGGTCATGCAGCTTATTAAAACAGTATCTGTATTCAGTGAAGAAGCAGGGATGTGTGAAGTGTTCATTGTGGGAGGCCACTGAAAGCTGGAATAATGTGCATTACTGCAGCTGGAGTCTGCAAGGCCAAGGCATTGGGACAGAAGCAGTGAGGTGGGCACAGGGTACTTTTCCTAGGTCACTCCTTACTTCCAAGCCTCCTTTTCATTTTGTCTGTCCATCCATCCATCCATCTATGACTTTTATTACATTTTCTTTCTTTCTTTTTTTTTTTTTTTGGTTTTTCTGAGACTGTCCTGGAACTAGCCCTTGTAGACCAGGCTAGCCTCGAACTCACAGAGATCCGCCTGCCTCTGCCTCCCAAGTGCTGGGATTAAAGGCGTGCGCCACCACCACCCAGCCTATCTGTGACTTTTAAAGACACAGTCTCACTGTGTAGCTCTGGCTGGCCTGGAACTCAGAGTCCCTGCCTCTGCCTCCTAAATGCTGGGATGTACTTCACAGGTGTACTTCACACCTGGCCTTCTAAGTGCCTATAGTTTTCTTACATTTGTTTAGTTAGTGTGTGGCTCTGCTATAGGTCCAAAGCAGTTCCTTTATTAACCAATGAAAGCAGCGCATAGACAGAAGGACCTCCTATACCAGCAAGTGACTTCCGAAAATTGTGAGAAATGGCAGAAACAACTGGCTACTTGGACAGTCACCCAAAGTTCCTCTGTAACGTTGGGGCATCCATTTTCAGCCTAAAGACCTAGAATATCTGACAGACTTTTCTATGAAGCAGGATTTTTGAAGGACTGTCCAACCTTATCTTGAAAAGGTTTGGCAGTCACTCTTTTGTGTCCTGCTTGTCTAAGACAGCATACGGTCAGCAGTTGAGGCAAGGGCACTTTCTTGCCCAGTGGCTTACTTTTGCCACAAAGAAAATAAACTCCATGTAGAGTTTCTCCAGTGCCCACCATCTTCTCTGAAGTAGATTGGTGCTGCCAGGAACAGATGTGTCTCATTGTCATAAAAAAGCCTATGTTATTAAAACATCTTAAATGCCATATTCTGTAGATCTCTGAAGTATTTGAAGATGACCTGTCTATCTAAAATATATCTTTGCTTGATCTTGAAAACATACCTAATGTGACTACAAGTTTGTAATAGATGAACAACTACTAACCTTCATTTCCTTATTATCCTGAACAGCTGATAATAAATTTCAAGGACTAGAAATTTGCATTACATTATTAGATGAGTTGCATAGGTACAATACCTTAAACAAGAGTAGAAATGTATGTATACAGTATACAAAATTTTTATACAATATACAAAAGTCCAGTCCAACGTAAAACATTAAAACTAGTAGTTGCTTTTTAAAAATAGATTCAGCAATCTACTTTTTTATCTTGTATCTATATCCTCCATTTTTCTTTTCAGAGTAGATTCAATAATCTACCTTTTTATCCCTTTTTCAAATCAAGAACCTTAAATCTGATTTCTTTTGTTTAGCTTTTTTTCTTGATCATTACCAATAACAACTTGTAACAAATCCCCCTAAACAATGACAAATGTCCTTAATCCAGTGAAAGACCAAAAACCACCCACCCCACCTCTTGAGGATGTGGACATCATATTCTTAAATTTACTTCCTGCTGTCTGGGGGCAACCGCATCTTTGGGGTATCCTGAAAAGAAAAAAAAACAGGTTAATGGTCAAGTCCGGGGAGAGGTAGCTGTATCATTTGTTGTTCAGTCTCTGTGTAATGGCAAAGTGCAAGGCTTGTCTCAGTCCTGGCTAGAGCAGTCTCTTAGGCTGGATCATCTCAGCCACCTTGAAATTGTTCAGAGCATTTGTAGTCCAAAGGCAGTCTTAAGGTGGTGTTTTAAGCTTAGTGGTGTTACTGTAGTCCTGGAGGAATCGTTGTTGGAGACTTCAAAGGTCAACTGTCAGGCATGCTTATGGCTCACTGCAGAAAACTGATAGAGACTCAGACTGAACTCATGTACAGGAAGGTAGATAAAGCCTTTTTCTAGAATTAGTTAGTACTCCATATGACCATTAATACCCTGACAAAAACTTTAATATAATATATATATATACTAAACTTATACATTTTATACCTTAAGAAAGGCTGTTATAGAGTTAGTATAAAACCAAAAGATTATGAGATTAGTGGCAATATAATAGTCCTTAAATATTTGTTTTTCTTCTGTCTCATACTAGGTGGCTCTTCTGACATGGACATAGATTTTTCAATTTCTCTTTATTTTTTTATTGAGATTTTAATGTAGATGTAAATGAATTCTTTTAAAAAAAATAAGGTTTCCTTTTTTTTAGAATAAAGATTTAGTGTACAAATATAGCCAAAAACCAACAGAAAAATAGTTTTGCCCTGTCATTTTCCCAAGAAAGCGCTGCAGCTACCTAGAAAAGGCCAACAGAACAACAAAACGCCCTCCTTGCTAGGCTTTCAGAGAAGGGCATGTGAAACTATGTACAGCGGTCTGTTGGGCAGGAGTGCAGTAAATGTGTGCACATACATTCCTGTCTGCGTGAGGCCATTCTAGAGTGCTCATAGCGGACTGAGCTGGGGCTAGAAATGAGAGAAGGCTAGAGCAGTGAATAGGAAAATGAGGGTTATGGTTGGATACCAACAGAATAATAAATGTCTGGCTACTGAATTATTTTTAACTTTGGGACAGACTAAAAACATTGTTTTGGAATAAATGATACCTGTAAGAGATGCTTACTATGGTACTTGTTAAATGTCAGGGTTTTTTTTTTTTTTTTTTTTTTGATAAAGAGCTCTGATCTGATTATATGGTGCTAGTAATACAGCCCCCAGTATTCTGGAATTTCTCTACATAGCCAGTTGCAGCAACCCATCATCTTTGTAAGCATCAGCTGCACCTCTGTGATTTGAAAAACAACAGCCCCATAACCTAACCTCTTTATGTGGCTGCATCAGCTATGTGTGGTCCCAGCGAAGTATAAAAGAGGCTATTAGCTGCTGCCGACTTCACAGAAGACACAGAGATAGCAGAAACGTCATGATCATCGAGCTTAAACCAGCGCTCCCGTGGCTGCATCTTTACAGTAGGCAGTGTAGTGGTCCCCATCCAGCCCACCACAGTGGTGTGAGACAGAAACAAGCTTACATCTCTTCAGACTGTTTGTTGGACCAGTAACATTCTGGGACAAGTCATGGGTTTCTAACGGGCAGTCCACGGATGTTTGCGGCTTCTGCTTCCACCTACCATCATAGGAAAATCGCTTCAGGTGTGCCACCAGCACAGGCGGCAATTTCCAGATCTCTGTCCTCTTTAGAGAGTCCCGCTGAGCTTGGCAGTGGCTGAAGTATACTATGTTGTTATCTGTGAACTTTTCTTCTTTGGAAAATAACCTAAGGCAGTCCTGTAATGGACATTTACTTGTGGATGCTAGTGGCAAAGACAAATACATGATAGCCTCAAATGTCCGGGACTTTTTGTGACAGGTGAGGCACTGCCCTGTGGATTTGAGCTGACCCTGAGAGAGTGCAACAGTGTGGGCTCATTGAGCTGCTCGTGTGTCTGCCCAGCATGTTCTGCTGCATTAAAGCCATCGAGGTGATCCTTATTCTCTTCCTTACGCCTCTTCCGACTGACAGCCATCCATGAGGCTCAGAAGCAGTTCCTGTAATTCTTGCTGACTGGATCCTGCCAACCGGTCATTAATCTTCCCAATGGAGACTTTAAAGTCCTTTGGGCTGAAGTATCTGTACTGCCCTGACCACAGCACTTTCATGATTATACCAAATTCTTCTGCCACTTCACCTTTATGCCCCAGCAAGTCTGACCTGTTGATATCGTGGCAGCAGTTCTGGTTGAAATAATCAATCAAATGTGGAGCATTACACAGGCCCTGCAATCTTGAGTTCATGTAACAACTATTTCCCAAATTACGAAGTCCAGTAAGAGCTGGTCCAGATCTTCCAAACACAGGATCGAGGTTCCAGACCTGAGAAGCAGAAAGCCCTGAGATCTCAGCTTTGGGCTTGTTTTCTGGTTGACTGCTGGGGTCACTGCTGGCGTCCTTTCCACCTCCTGCAGGGCCTGAGTGATGTCCGGGGAGTTGGGCTGGCTCCCTGTCCCGCTCGGTGGGCATCTGGGGCTTGACTTGGTGAGCAGGAGGGGTGGGAGGAGGTGCAGACAAAGGAGCCATTTCAGGTGGATACATATGAACCGCGTTGGAGGGTGAATGATAGTAACAAAAGGTTCCAGTGATCGGATTGAGAAACTTGGCCCAGCTGAAGGCAGCCCTGGTCCAATTCTCCCCACTTCTTTACTTCAAGCTCTTATCAGAGGTTCTCCTTGAGCCTTGTTTGCACTCAGCTCTCCTGACTCAGAGGCTGGGGACACATCTGGTGGCCTCTTCTGCACTCCTGATGTGGGATACTTTTTCCCTTCCAGATACCTTGGCATCAGAAGCCTTTCTTCTGATGTTCACTCTTACTTTGTCTTTTCATTCCCATGGCTTCCTGGCCCCTGTCTGCAGAGGGCTCTTTTTCTTCCCTCTTGGTCTGTTTGCTGTCTCTCTTCTCCAGTCCGTCCTTTGCTTTTGGTTGGTTCTCACTGATGTCATGTTCTTCTGAGTCCTGTGTCTTTCCAGCATTGTGCTCTCGTTCCTCCCTCCTTAGCTTCTCTTTCTGTTCCTTCTGCTTGTTTTTCTCCATGAGAAGGGTGGTTTCTTCATCTGTTAACATGGCAGTCGGAGGCAGAAATACTGGCCCGGTGGAACGATCAGGAAGAACTCTTCCACTCTGAACTCTAATCTCAGATTTTATCCTGCAATCTTCAGGCAACTTCACTGCTGGTTTTTTCGTAGGATCAACCTGTGGGACAGTCTTTGTAGCAGGCACTGGCTAAATTATGGGTGAAGCTTCAGCTTTGGGAGTGGCACTCAGTCCGGCTAGAGCTGACAGGTTCAGTGATCTCCGTTTTTCATCTTGACCAGTTACCAGTTCTGCGTTTTCGTCTACTTCCATAGGTAGAGGAGGCATCTGGGCAGAAAGTTTGGGGGAACCAGTTCTTCCAGTAAGGGATAAGTAAAATCCAATGAGACAGACACCTCTTCAGTTTTGTTTCGAGGGAGTGGAGTGATCTTAGCATTTGTTGTATACTGCCTGCGGATAGCAAAGGAGCCAGTTGTCATAGTCTT
Organism: Ondatra zibethicus; assembly: GCA_004026605.1. Classification (NCBI taxonomy): domain Eukaryota; kingdom Metazoa; phylum Chordata; class Mammalia; order Rodentia; family Cricetidae; genus Ondatra; species Ondatra zibethicus. The sequence continues at coordinate 20,243 of PVIU01023162.1, read as the reverse complement.
CCTCTGACACCAGACGCTCATGACACCGGACAGTTTTACTTTCCCATGTGAACAATGCATCTTTCAGATTTCACAGAGTGGTTCCAAGCAGAAAATCTTTTGCTGACCTAAACACATAGTCCACACAACTCTATCCAGTTTTTAGGGATAATTCTATTACGGACTGACCACGAGTTTAACATTTGCTTCACAAAAGGTGAATGCATGCCGTATGAGACTGTCACTTCCTTGGATCTCCTTAGATCTGACATTGGCACAGGAGTCCCTTCAGCTCTTCCAGAGCCTCTAGCATTTGGCAGTTCCTGTATTATTACTGGATATATTAAGGTTGGTTGTTTGAAAACCTTAGGCTGTTCCTTTCTATTCTTTGATTACAATGCTGAAATTTGTTCTCCATTAAATTCCTCTGTGTGTATTTGAATATCTGTATGGTCTGTTTTATTAAGTTTTTATAAAACTTGTATCTTAGCACTCAGATTAACCAACTTTTTTAGTGACAAAACAAAAATGATAAAGATGATAATGTATAATTGACACTGTATAAATTCCACCTAAATTACTTATCCTCTTATTTAATTGTTCTATTCTGAAATTCTCCAGTGTGTTATCATAGAGAAACCCAAATCCTTCCTTTGTAATGGTTTTTCCCATTTTTTTTAACGTGGAAAAATACTCTTTTAACTAATTCCTCTCTTTAAGAATTCCCAATTGTCTTACCAAGTCTGCTTATGATGAGGCTGATCGCTGCTGCGTAGAACAGTAAAAGCCTACATGGATTTCAGGACAGCTACCTAGTTTGGCAGCAACCCATGAAGGACATTTACGAGAGCCTGTATAGAGGGAAAAAAGAAAAACCTAGCCGATAGGGTAGTGACTCCGGTCGCATGTAGCGGCTTATGCCAGTGGCTGTAAAGCCACAGGCAAATGGCTTTTTCATGAATTGGTACCCCATACATTGGGTACCAGATATAGCATGAATAATAAAAACCCAGAGACAGATATTGGGATTCAAGCTGAAATATCAGAGAATCAAAGTAGCCTGCCACTAGAGAGACCTTTTACCTCTACCAAGTCTTCTGACAGAAAGGGCAAAATCCTGTCACCATGAATCCTCAGACTCCACACTCCAGTGAGTTCTTGTCTCTTCCCCTTTATATTTCTCTCTCCACCCAGCCATATTGTCCCTATCTCCGTCTCCCTAGTACTGGAATTAAAGGTGTGTGACTCCCAAACACTGGGATAAAAGGCGTGTGCCACCACCACCTGGATCTATTTCTTGGTTGATCTCCTGTAGCCCAGGGTAGCCTTGAACTCACAGAGATCCCGAGTCCTGTGTGTGCCACTACTCCCTGGCCTTTAGTGCTTTAGCTTTGCATTCTGATTTTTAGGTAAGCGTTATTTATTAAAATACAAATAAAATATCACTGCAGCTTTTGCGGAGGGATAATCCATCATGTGTACCTTTCACAGTTCATCTGCTCATCCGCTGGGAATACTTGAGCCGTTACTTACCACCCTTTGTGACTACAGCTTCCACAAATAAGTGTACAGCATTTGTTTGAGTCCTGTGTTCAGTTCTTGATACATTCAGAGGTGGGATTCCTGGGCTGTCTGGTGCTTCTATGTGCAACTTGAGGAATTACCAACTCATTCTCTGCAGTGCTGAACCATTGTACAGTCCTACCATCAGCACCCAAAGTTTCCAGTTTCTCCTAGCTATCTTGTGGGTTGGGAGGAGGTCCTTATTGTGGTTCAAACTGCATTCCTCTAATTAATGATGATAGCCCTTTCTTGTGCTCAGTAGCTTTCGTATCTTTAGAAAGGTTGCCCATTCAAGGCCCTTTGCTTATTTGTAAACTGATTGTCTTTTTCTTAGTGAGTTGGAGGACGTATTTACATATTTGGGGCTCTGAACCCTTAGTGCATATCTTCTAGTGTTAGGTCTTCTAGCCAGGCTTTGTTCTTGTATGTGTGGGTATGTGCATACATGTGAGCAGGTGTGTGTTAAGCCCAAGGCAGATGCTGCCACACAGGGAGGTCTTTAATTCAGCTGCTCCACAGCCACTGGCTACATCGGGGTTGTAGACAGGTGTTGGCTCTGCCCATTGCTTCAGATAAGTCCTGACTTTCCTCCTGACCCTCATCTCCCATCAGGAAGCCCTGCTGCAGTTTGTGACGGTGACAGGGCACTTGGGACCCACATAATGCCGTGCAGCTGGAGTGCAGGGAGCCACTGAGCTTTCTTCACTGGCCTCTAGTTTGGTCTGGGGCATAGATTCCAGCGTGTGTTAACGGCTTGTTTGCTTTGCAGAGTCTCCGCTTTTGAACTTCCACGAGTCGGACTGCGAACTGAGAGGCTCAGCACCCTGTGACTCCCTGCTTTCTCTCAACACTGAAAAGATTCTGGTATGTGTCCCACCACTCTGCGTCTGTTGAACACTGGCCAGGTTCCCACTGTGGAATCCTCTGTAACCGAGGCTTGACCAAGAGCCAGAATGTGTCGCATTCCTGCATTCTGGTATTGCCTCCTAAGGCAGTACCCTCTGTCCTATGTGTGTTGGGATCTGAGCTAGTTAATGTCTTCCTGACTCTAGGTAAGCAGAGCACTGCGGTTTGCGACAAGAAGGTCTTGTAACCGTATTGAACACACTGGCCAGTTCATTGTGGCTGGCAGTATAGCTCATTGATCACGCTGCATTTCGTCAGCTGTGTAGTTATGTGTGCCGGTGGGCTCTGCACTGTGCATCCAGAAAAGACAAGCTTAGATTTGGAGCTGTTGCCAGATTCCCATTCTCTAGATTTGCCCAGGTATCAGATCTTTAGTCCTTTCTGATTTAGATTTTCCTGCATATATGCCTAGGAGCTCGAATTGTATCTGTGGCGACTCCAGCCTGGGATTGATTGTTTTAGTAATTTTTAAATATTTATTTGCTTATTTTGTGTGTGTATACATACATGTGCACATGTGCCAAGGTACATGTGTAGGTCAGAGGACAACTTGAAGAATTGCTTCTCTCCTTGTACAGTGTGTATTAGCCGCGGTGCTTTTACCCTCCAGGCCACACTGCAGCTGTTTGCATACCAAGTGTGGTTTGTCTCCAGAACCAATGAGAACCATCAGTTTGTATGGTGGCTGAATACGGCATGTAAGAGCATTCAGCCAAGTGCGGTAGCGTATGGCTGTAATCCCAGCACTTGGATGGCTAAGGTGGAGGATTGCCTTGAGTTCAAGGGCAGCCTGGCTATATAGATTTCTGGCCATCAGAATCAACATAGCAAGACAGTACCTTTAAAAAGGTCCGTGCTTCTAAAACAACTTTTATTCCCTTTGTTTCCTACAGTAGTTTGTGCCTCGTCCTGACTTTCTGGTCACACATGATTTCTTTGTCTGCCTAGGGCCAGCATGATGCCACACCAGATAGCTGTGTGCATTGCTGGGTGGGGGAAGTATTTAGTCATCTGTCTTATTTATCATATGTCAGATTCTCCTAGGCCTTTGTGTCCAACATGTGTGGATTCTAGAATAGTTATATGCTTTCCCTGGCATTCTGTATTCGGGCCACCCCGGAGGCCTGGTGACTAAAATGTGATCTTCTCAACATGATAAAAAGCCCTAAAGGCCCTGTGGAAACTTGAGTGGACCTCAGAGTAGCCAGCAGGGCTAATCCAATGAGACAGGGAAGATGCTTCCTCTTGGAAACTGAAGTGACCGGTGATAAGGGGACCAGAGCGCTCACCTCCGAACCATGTTCTTGAAACTCAGTCAGCAGACAGTGGCACGTATGTTCCTGCTGCCATAGAGGTCACACAGCTCCAGCGTCTTACAGTGCAGGCTTTCATGCAGGGCGCCCATCGCTTGTCAGAGGCTGAAAGACTTGTTTGTTTTCAGAGCCACGCCAAGTCTGTTGCAGAACAGAAGAGATTCCCGTTTGCTACCGACAACGACAGCACCAATGAAGAGTTAGGTGAGAATCCAGGCTGGCAGCGCCCTGCAACGTCTGCCAGAGCTGTGATTGGATGCAGAACAGAGAGCCAGGTGGGAGGGAGAGCTGGAAGATTCGCACTGCCGCCGAGCCACATAGGGTTCCCCGGCCTCCTGAGATTCTGTGTGGGGTGCACGACAGAAGGCTTGGGTGGGCCCTGAGTGTGTATTTCACCTGAAGAGTGCTAGCCTGGTCTTCAGGAGGCCCGGGTTCAGTCCCCAGCACAGTATAAATTAGGGGTGCTATAATCCCAGCACTTGGCAGGTGGAAGGAGGAGGATCAGAAGTTCACAGTCATCCTTGGCTAATTAGTGAGTTTGAGGCCAACCGAGGATACAGGAGACCCTGGCTCAGACAAAGGAAAGGAAGGAAGGCAGCAGGCCAGAAGGAAGGAAGGAGAAAAGGCTCTTGCACAGAGGTTGGTAAGGACTATTCTAGCCTTGGGTGTCTGTGGAAATTAGTAGTGAAGTTCGTAAGGTCAGAACTGAGTTAGGCTCCTCTGTCTGACAGAGACTTTCTTAGAAAGAAGCTTGTCAACAAAGGCATGTCCAGAGACAAGTTGCTGGCTACAAAGGTCTCTGCTGGAATTGTAGCTGTCCCAGTTTTTCTTTTGCATCGCTGGGTCTCCACAGTAAACCGTAGACCCCCATAGCTGTTTACATCTAAGTGAGATGTGGATCAGTGTCTTTTGAACTTATGGGTAGATATGACAAGATTGGAGCCCCATTTGTTTTCTTTTGTGGGATATTTGATAGCCCAGGCCTAGACAGATCTGTGTCCCTAAGCCAAGGCCTTCCCTGAAGTTGTTTCATTTTATTTTTTATTTTATTTTACCTTATTTGTTGTTGTTGTTTTTCAAGACATGGTTTCTCTGTAGCTTTGGAGCCTGTCCTGGAACTAGCTCTTATAGACCAGGCTGGCCTCGAACTCACAGAGATCCACCTGCCTCTGCCTCCCAAGTGCTGGGATTAAAGGTGTGCGCTGCCACTGCCCAGCTGTCATTTTATTTTTTAAAGAACTAAAAACATATATTTCTTTTATGTAAGTGCGTGTTTTGCCCACATGTATGTCTGTACACTGTGTCCATGCCCTTGGGGACCAGAGGAGGGTATTGAATCTTCTGAAACTAGAGTTACAGACGGCTGCAAGCCACCATGTGGGTGCCGAGAACTGAACCCAGGTCCTTTGCAAGAGCAGCCAGTGCCCTTAACTACTGAGCCACCTTTCCTGCTCTCTATTTGATTTTATAGCTCATTTGTTCATTCAGTGATAGTACCAGTTATGGGAGAATGGGGAACTCTTAAAAACTTGGCTGAGAAAAATCTTTAAGAAACTTCACCACTGCCTTATTAGGCAAGAACCAGGAAGTTTGGAGAGGTTTCTGGGGGTCCCCATTGACATAAGGCTGGGCAGAACTGAGCCTCTTCAGTGGTCTTCATCATCTTAATTCAGAAATCTGGTCTCGTGTCTTGGTGTCGCAGGCTGGGAAGGGTGGCTCTGGCGCCTGGCGCCTGCTCTCCTGGCCTCACTCAGCGCCGCTGTTCTCAGGCAGCCCCCCGTTAGCCCCCTGTACTTCATTTCCTTGCCAGTCCTCCTTGCTACCAGTCAGAGAGTAAAAGCCCTTCCATTCCTACAGGCCTGGGACTGCCAGTGCCCGAGAAGAGTTAGGAGACGTGCCCTTGTGCTGACCTTCCAGTCTCCCCGCTGCCTGCAGGCTGCCTGGCCAGTGCTGGAGGGCAAAGGCAGGAGGACCTGTGGCTTCCTGTCTGCTTGCTTTAACTGCACCTCCTCCCTAGAGCTGCATTTTGAAACGAGGCAGAGTAGCCTCACTGACTACAGCCTGTCTGCCTTTCTTCTCTGATGCTTTCTGTTTTGTCTCACAGCTATTGCCTATGTGTTGGTCGGCAGTGGGCTCTATGATGAAGCCATCAGGCACTTCTCGACAATGCTCCAGGTAATGCTCTCCTTGGGTGTGTGATTATGAGTGTTTAACATGGTGGCAGGTGGAGCCACACATCTGCAGGGGCGCAGGGAGACACGGTGCATGGTGGCAGAGAGTGGAAGGCAGCACCTTGAAGGGTCACTTTGCTCTCCATGAGATGAAGAAAGTCAGTGTTGCCTGATAACCCAACTGTCTGCACCACCACGGAGCAGAGGTGCCCTTTTGCTGCCAAGTTGAGCAGAAGTAGCTCCAGGTCACCTACGTAGACCTTCTCTGAGACGTGGACTCACTGTGAGAGGTGGACATTAAAGTTGTGTCCTTCTCGGACAGGACTTGAGGTTAACACGTTCCTGCTTATGGATGTGCCTCTCACTTTAGCCAGAAATCGTGAGACTGCTTGACGGCAGACGTGGCCATTGCTTCTTAGCAGATAGTTCAAGTCCAGTTAAGGGAAAAGAGCCTGGTGTGGCGGTGCATCCCCGGAGTCCCAGCACTTGGGAGGCTGAGAGAGGAGGCTTGTGAATTCCAGGGCAGCCCTGGTTATGGAGCTGAAACCCCGTATCCACATGCAGAGGGAGGAAGAGGAAGGGAGAGGGTGTGTAAGTGTGCCTCTTGCATGCTGTGGACGAGTTCTGCCGCAGAAGTCCTAGCCTTCTCCACAGCATTGCTCACTTGGCTGTTTGTAGGAGTTTGTCAGTTGCTGATGTCTGGAGTGCTCTACGGGAGAAGGGCCGGGACTCCACAGTGAGAGATTCCCACATCTATACCTTCTGCTCTGTGCTTGTATGTGTGAATCCTAGTAGCTACCTCTAGAAATGTTCTGTTTTGGTTTAGATTGAATGTCCTATGAAGAACCTAGTCCCAAATGCCTTCTACATGGAGTGCTCTGAGTTTTCACTACACAAATCTCATTGTTGTAAATGTGTCATTGTTGTTCAGAGAGGCCAACAGATGGCTCACAGGCCAGCAGATAGACTTCATTTTAAAATACTAATTTTGAAACTTTAGCTCTATCTGTGTTCCTAAAAAAGCAAACAAATTAAAAAACAAAAACAAAAAAACCCTCACCACAACAACTGGATTATGTTGATAATTCTGTAGTCTCAGAAAACTGATGAGATAGTTTTGGTTATTACTTTGAGGTCCTTAAGCCAACAGCTCTGTGCTTTTGGTTTTCAGTAGAATTTAAATTTAGAATTTAGTATATGCTTTTGGTTTTCAGTAGAATTTAAAATGCAAAGATAGATTGTTTAAATAGGTTTTCAAATTGTGGTTCTATTTAATGTTGCATTATTACAAAGAGTAAGTAAAGCCAGGTGGTGGTGGCACACACCTTTAATCCCAGCACTCGGGAGGCAGAGGCAGTCAGATCTCTGTGAGTTCGAGACCAGCCTGAGTACAAGAGCTAGTTCCAGGACAGGCCCCAAAGCTACAGAGAAACCCTGTCTCGAAACAAAACAAAACAAAAAGTAAGTAAGACTTTCACAGTAAACGCAGGACCCTGTTTAGAAGGGAGATTTGAGTTACCAACCAAGCCCAGTTCTGCTCAGCTTCTGAGATCAGGTGAGATTGAACTCCTTCAGGGTGTTCTGGCCTTAGACTTAGCCCCAACATGCCCCACCCCCAGGATTTCTCTCTGTATCCCTGTCCATCCTGGAATGGACTCTGCAGACCAGCCTAGCCTAGAATTCAGAGATCTGCCCGCCTCTGCCTCCTGAGTGCTGAAATTAAAGGCATGCACTGCCACACCCAGTGACCTAAGGCATTTTTATGAATGGAAATCAGCTCTTTTATGGTACCAACAGCCTGCAGATGTATAATCATTTAGTTCAGCTTTTAAGAAATATTGTTATTGTGGTTGAGGATAGTACTAAAACATTAAAATTAAAAATGTCCTCTTTCTACCACTCTAAGGTCATTTAAATTCTAAACCTATTACTATTTGTGTTTTATGATCTGAGTATATGCACTGCAGATTTTGTATTAGTCTTTAAGTTAGTGCTGGAACCAGTCTGTGGGTGCCACCTGGAGAACAGACTGTAGAACATGCTGGTGTGCCATTGGTTATAATTTCTCTCTGTGCATAGACACTATAGTAGCGATACAGTGTTCCTATTAGGCTGACATAGCCAGTGTGTACTGTGGGTCAGGTCAAGTTTGGATTATGCTAAGTAGAAAACTCAAAGAGTCAATAACAAATGCTGCCATTTCCCCAGAAGTTTGAATGCAAACCCTCGGTGCTCTTTTGTGCCAGGGCTTCCTAAATTTAGTTGTTGTTTGAGAGCTCCTGTTGATTCCTTCGAAAGCCCTGTCAATAGTTCATTGAGGCTCTTGACACGAAGGTAGCAGCAGATGAGGAGTACTGCTGCCAACTGTTTAGCCAGAACTTTCTTACGTGGGTGGATTTTGCATAAACCATTCTCTTTAGGTTGAATATTGTCAGCATGTTTGCTCTTTAAATCAAACTGCTCTTTCTTGCCTTTTTTTTTTTTCCTTTGAGACAAGGTTTCTCTGTAGCTTTGGTGCCTGTCTGGTGCCTGTCCTGGAACTAGCTCTTGTAGACCAGGTTGGCCTCGAACTCACAGAGATCTGCCTGCCTCTGCCTCCCGAGTACTGGGATTAAAGGCGTGCGCCACCACCACCCAGCTTCTTGCTTTCTTTATATTGGCAAATGTAGTGGTCAGATTTCATGGTGTAGTAGGACTGATTTTTATCTCATGGTCCCTTTTCCTATCCAGAATTTCAGAGCCTCGAACTCCTTAAGCGCACCGCTGGCGCTCAGGTTCTCTGCTCTCTAGAGACTGTTGATGCTATGTATGACGGTGCTCACCCGTTCTGCCTGTTACTCGGAGGACCCTGCAGATGTGCAGCGCTTGTTTAAAGCCAGTGACCATCCTAAATAAGTCACACTGTGATAGCTATCCTCACACAGATTTGGGGTTTCTTTGAATTCATTAACACTCACCAGACTTAGATAGCTGCGGACTACAGCACAAAGCACCAACTTCTAGATCCACTTACAGGAAGTGACGAGGGTGACCACAGGGGCTTGGGTGTTGTAAGTTCCATATGGATGATATCACTTGTGTGTGAAGGTTGAATTCCAGAGAGCTTGGGTCTAAAGTTTCATGTCTTCCCATTATCTGCCCTGTGCCATCAGGGTATGAGTCTGAGGTATTCCCATCGTCCTCACCTGTGCGTGCATCCCAGTGCTAGTCAAGGAGCAGCGTCCTGGTTGTGTCTTGTGGCTCTGCTTGAGCAGATGCCTGGTTTTTTCCCTCCCTCCTTCCCTTCCTCCCTCCATCCCTTCCTCCCTTTCTCCTTCCCTCCCTCCCTCCCCTCCTCCCCTCCCCTTCCTTTTCTTTCTTTCCTTCCTTCCTTTTCCTTCCTTCCTTCCTTCCTTCCTTCCTTCCTTCCTTCCTTCCTTCCTTTTCCTTCCTTCCTTCCTTTCTCTTCCTCCTCATCCCTGAAAAGTCTCAAGATGTGGCCCAGAGGAGCCTCAGACTCTCAATCCTGTCACAATTTCCTGAGTACTGGGATTTCAGGTGTGAGCCGCCATATCCAGCCACCCTCAGTAAACAGCCTTTGTAAATGTCAGTCTGCATTGTAAATTGTTGTTTTATCTATCCATTCATTCATCATGAGGCAGCAACCTCTTTGTAACCTACACTGGCCTTGAACTTATCCTGCCTCTGCCTCCATAGTACTGGAATTCATGTGTGAACCACCACCAAGGACAGATGCACTGATTTTAGGTTAAGTTGGGTTGACTCCACATCAGAGTACTGGCATCACTTCCATGTGCATCTGTGCACCACAGTGGTGATCCTGAATGCCGAGCCTTTGCCCAGTTGACCCTGGTAGGGCAGGTATCTGGACACTTTAATGCAGCAGTGGCGCCTCTGTGTGCATCTGATCTGATCGTGGTGGACCTGAATTCCTAATGCAGGAATTCTGCTTCTCACCTTCCATCCCCAGAAGAGCTGCAGACACCACCCTCTAAGTAAATTAGCACCGCCAAGGCAGAATTCAGCCTGTACTGCACCCCTAATGTACTGAGTTTTCTGACTTGACTTTGAACATAATGACTATCTAGTTTGGGTTCAGAAGCCAGCTTTCTGGTAGAAGAAGAATCACCTCTTAAGATTATTAAGAATCACCTTTTAAGATTATTTTGTTTTATTGTGTGTGCATATGTGAGTACTTGCTCATATGTACCCGCACCAGCGTATGCCTGGTGCCCTAGGAGGCCAGCAGAGGGTGTTAGACGCTGTGAGTCACCTCGTGGAGGCGTCAGTAACCAAAGCTCGGTCCTCTTCAGGAGCCACCAGAGCCAGTGCCCTAACCTCTGAGCTGTGGCCCCAGCCCGTCAAGTGTAAAGTCACTATGTCTGTTAGCTGCGGCATGAGGGTAACATGTAGATTGCGTTGTCCTCGCTACTGCTCCCTGTTGCCATGACAGCACCCAAGCTGCTGTAGCTGCTTAACCTTAGGAAGGCTGGGAGACTGTAGTTTCCCTGAGCTCACTTAAAATGTCGAAGAGCTTATTTAAAAAACAGGACTAATCTGGTCATATTTGCTTGGTAGTCTCAAACTTTGATGCTCTGATCCCAACTTATTTTTAGAGATAATGTGTTTTGTTTTGTTTTGTTTTTTTGAGACAAGGTTTTTCTGTGTAACAGCCCTGGCTGTCCTGAACTTACTTTGTAGAGCAGGCTGGCCTTGAACTCACAAAGGTCTGCTCCCCAGTGCTAGGATTAAAGGCTGTGCCACCGCGCTGGGCAGTTTTTCTTTCTGTTGTTGCTTTACAGAAAAGTTATTATTACATTACATAAATAAAAGTTTTGTCTTGTCAACATTGAAAGCTAAAGATGAATAATGTGAGTATATAAGGTTGTACCTATTTTTTAAAGCTAATAATATCTATACTTACATTTAGGAGTAGTAACACTAGACTCTAAACACAATGATATACTTGTCATATGTCCTGTGTTGTTACAAAGTGTTTCTTAAAAGGCAGGTTCAGTGGACCAGAGAGACTCTGAGTGCTGCACAGCTGCTCACGGGGATGGCTGTAGTGCTGGGGATAATCGGGCCTCGGGAGGGTTTAAGAAGAGGTCTGAATGGGGGCTGCACGTGGGCACACTTTACATCCCGCAGCTCAGCTGAAGGTGGCTTAAGACAGGAAGTTCTTAGCGTGCCTGTATTCAGTTAGTACTTAAATGCCACAACTTTTATCAGCAGTTTTTTTTAAGGCTTAAAATGCTCTGTTGCTGTAAAAATGTTCCTGCTGTGGTAGCCAGAGGCTCCCATGGGCCATTTCACAAGAGGCATCCATGGCAAATCTCCGTCTGTTTCAGTTCATTCCGCAGCTGGCCCCGTGCCCATCAGCAACACCCCGCCATTTCTAGCTAGAGCAGGCCTAGCGGAGCACACCTCAGCCTGATGTCCTTCACCCCTGCTGAGACTTCTCTAGCTGGCCATTGCGTGCCTTGTGTTTGTGGCTAGATGAGTCTGACCTGCTGTTAGACTCTCTCTGGGCAAGTTCTGTGCAGACAGTGACTGGTGTGCAGGTGAAAACGATGATGTCACACTGGAGCTGTATCCTCTCAGAGACCCTCAGTTTGTGCGCTTGCTTGATTTTTTTGAGGCAGATTTTAACCGTGTAGCCCAGGTTGGTCTTGGAAGCCTCTTGCCTCAGCCTCTGTAGTGCTGGAGTACCATGCCCAGCTAAGATATGCTAGACTTATAATTTAATATTTGTTGGTCATGTGATACTATCACTTGACTTAAAAATGTAATCTTCAACATGACTTCAGGCTGCTGTGGTTTTTTGAGGAGGGGGAAAGTGCCAAGGATGACTCTGGTCCTTGCTAGGCAAGCATCAACATTGAGCTACCACCATAGACCTGCCAAACTCATCTTCCCATTTTCTTCCCCTTTCCCTTTTATTATTTATCTTTAGTTAGTTTGTTTTTTTCCCCCTTCCCCCTATGAAGACGTCTTCAGCTCGCAGAAATCCTCCTGCCTCAGCCTCCCAGGTGCTGGGGGCAGACAGAAGCCACCATCCTGGGTTCTGGCTCTACTTGGATTTACTTATTTATTTACTTATCTATGCGGTTAGTTAGTTTGGTGTTTTGTAACAGGGTCTCAAGTATTCCAGGCTGTCCTTTGATTTGTTATATAGTTGAGATTGACTTTGACCTCTTGATCCTTCCCCCGTCACCTCCCAAGTACTCCGCCGTGCTTGACTTACATTTAGGCTTCCAAAAGGCTATTTTATTCAGAATTCCACATCTTTCTTCTGCCCCTCACCTGAGTCCCATCCAGTTACCCAGCTCTGTATGCCCTTTCAATTTAATTCATGAGTTCACAGCAGCTCTGTCCTCAAACTATCACCCAGCCATGACCTTACCCGTATTGCAGTTACACCGGGAACAATATGATCCTTTATCTGTTCCTCCCACCTCTACGGCCAAGCTTTGAACTGAAGCTATGGTCTAGCCTCCCAGGCTGCCCTCTGTCTGGGTGGTGGTCTGGGCTCTTCCCCAAACCCTATCCCCTCCACTGTCTTGTCCTCAGTGGAGCAGGCAGCTGTCTCCTTCTTAGGGAGGCCTATGCTCTTCCTGAAGGCACACTCACTCCTCAGTGGGCTGTAACCTTGTTCCTACTGTGGGTCTTTGGCTGTGTTCCAAGAAGACAAGAATCCTTCCCCTTCTGTGTTGTCTTTGCTTGCTCTTCCTAGCACACAGCAGGAGTGGTGCGGCCGTGCATTGTCTCCTGGCTGGAACCTGGTTCATCAGCAACAACCTCCAAGTGACTGAATGACTAATGCCCACCCAGCATATGGTGGAGTGGAAGAGAGACCATGTTTCATTTACTAGGGTTCTGGAAAGAGTCAGAATAGATCTTCTTGGGATAGAAGAGGCTTCTTAGGGACAGGGCTGAGGTCTGTCTTAGGTGACCTGGGAATAGATGCTGTCACCCTCAGCCAGGCTAGTTGCTGAGAAATGACTGGGAAATAGTTCTGGTTTTCTGAGCATGAAGTGGGCATATGGATGGGAGAAGGAACAGGATGACCAGTGAGGTCAGAGACAAGCACCAGTTTCTGCAGGGCTCTGCAGTGTGGTCTCACTGCTGCTGTTCTCAGTCGGTGTTCATGTGTAGTCAACAAGGATGAGTCTGATCCCCACATGCAATATGCACATGTAAGTCTGTATGTGTATATGTGTGTTACATACTGTGGTGGGCCCATGTGCACCTTGGGTGGCAATGTGAAATGCAGTGTTGTTGGGGTTGGGTGATGGCACAGGGGAGTGGCACACCCAGACATCTGGGCACAGAGAATAATCCAGAAGATGGTGTATGCGCACGCATGTGTGCGCGCACGCGCGCGCGTGGTTTTAGGAGGATGAGGCGGCACTCTTGACAGCCATCCCCAGCTCCAGGAGAGGCCAGTCACATCCATAGGGTAACTGCTTATTTGTACCTGTTTCTGATTCACTTTGTGGTTTCCTAGAGTAAACTATTCTTTGCAGAACTGTTTGGCACATTTGAGTCGCACCAAATCTTAGCCTAGGCCTGTTGTCCACTGAGATGTTGTCTTAGGTTTGAGTCCAAGATGCAAGGGGTCCCAGGCCCACTTCTGTTTTGTCTTCTCGGTTCTGTTTCTGGGTGGAAATCTCTGCCAAAGCAGGCAGGCAGTTTTCCTTCTGGTCCTCTGGTAGCTTTCTCCTATCTTTTGCCATGTCTTTTCCTTTCTCACGTGTCTGTTCCCACTCAGTAGTCACTTGCTCTGCCTTCCTGTTTTAGTGAGGGTTAGAATCCTTGGTGTCTTTTATAGTTTCTCCTGAGACCAGGAAAGCTTGGTTCTTCTTGGTTTTCTGTAGTATGTCTTACTTAAAATGTATATTCTGTCGGTTTGTTTAAAACAACTCACAGGAGCACGGGGTCTTGTGGATCTGTCACCCAAGCAGGAAGACTGCTACTGCTCTGCAGTTTCTGCTGTGCACACAGTGCCTGTAGTCACCTGCTGGAGCTAGTGATTGCTCTCAGATGTCGTTACAGCCTGCACTCCTGTGTCCCTGTGACCTGGCCCTCCTCCTCCTCAGCAGATACACAGACAACCTTCATGCAGGTGCATGAGGGATTACAGATGGCAGGCTCAGAATGGCATGGGGACCACGAGGGCACCCAAGAGAGTTGCTGCCATGGGAGATGACCGAAGTGTGCTTGTTCTTGTTGGCTCTTTAAGTTTTCGTTTGTTGTTGCCTTTTTGTTGTTTTGAGATAGGATCTTACTATAAATATAAAGCCCAGGTTTGCCTCAAACTCTGATTCTCCTGCCTTATCCTCCTTAGTGCTGGTGTTACAGGTCTGCCTTTTTTGTTTTCTCCCCAAAGGGTTCAGGAAAAACTAGCAGGACAGTTGTTGGGCTGAATTTCTGTGACTTTTTGTGTGCAGTGTACAGATTGCTGTGTGGGTCCTTACTCTGTGTCAGCAGCCTAAGCATCGAGTGCAGGATGTCGCCCCGTCGTTTCTCTGCACTCACCAGTGTGGATGTTGAGGTGCTCTCTATCAGTAGTGTGGGCAGACACAGGTCTTAGCTCGGAAGCTGAGCAGCATACTCCCCTCTGAGGGGCTCAGGCCCTGGCGAGTCTGCCTGTACAGCTCTTCAAGTTGCACCAGGACTTTGTAGCAAAGAATTAAAGAATGAGGTGAATGAGGCCAAGGCCCAGCATAGACAGGTATTCCTACCACCCAGCCAGGAGAGAGGCCATGCCTCTAGCCTTAGGGGCAGGGCCTTGGAGGGACTACAGAAGTGGTGTCCACTACCTCTGGAGGTGGTAAAGGATCCATTTGGTTTTTAAGCTCTGGAAGAATAGGAGAGCAGGCTACAGAGTCAGATAGTTCATTTCCATGGCTCCTCGGCGCATTCTGGAACACATTGCTACCCTTCCTTTGTCTGGGGGACTCCTCCTTCCTCAGGTTAAGTCATGGGTATATGTAAGACAACATGGACAGGTATTGAAAACCACCTGCTCACATCCCCCTCTTTCTGAGCTCCCAGGTTCTCTGTGAGGTGCAGTTGCTGGTGTGCCAGTCATTGAGTGGCTGAGAAGGTGGCGTTTGCACTAAGATGGCTCCATGAAGGAAGCTGCAGTGCTTGGCAGTGCCGGGCGCCTTCCGTCCAGGGCAGTTTAGTCGTGTTTCAAGGCCCAGCAGCCCTCAGCATGTCTCCTTCAGCAAGCTGTCTGGTGGCAGGTTTCAGATCTGGACTGCAGAGTTGCCCAGGGGTTACACTAGTGTAACACTATAGAGCTGTCTCTTGAGGTTTTACTTAGCTTTAAGCAGCAACTGACTCTTGTTTTGTTTTGTTTGTTTCTAGTTTTTGACGTGTTTCTGTTTTGGTCTGACTAGGAGGAGCCTGATCTGGTTAGTGCAATTTATGGCCGAGGGATAGCCTATGGAAAGAAGGGCCTACATGTGAGTATGTACTAGCCACGCCTGCCGCCGTGCCCACAGGGCTTGACGCACCCGAGCCTTTGTCCAAACTGCTTCTCGTTCACTCAGCTCTGCCAGGACATAGACAAGAAAGGGGTGGATGATCACCCCAGGTGCCATGGCTAGAAGGGCAGCCAGGCTCCCCTGGGTCCTCCAAGTCAGTGATGAACTGTGTTCCCAGACCATTCCCCGAGAATGCAGAGCCTAGGCGAGGTTGCCACAGGGGGACCCTCAGCCTGAGATCCATGCACAGCTGTGACAAGTTGAATGGAAGAACACAGGTCTTTTTGTTTGGTTTTAGCATGTGACATTTATTTTTATTTGCTACATTTTATACTTTTTGCAGATAGGGAAAGGTCTTTGCTGCAGCAATCAAGTCATTCTCTTTATTTCCCCGAGGAAGGTGGTGGAGGTGACAGTGAGCCCTGATCATTAAAAAGCCCCGTGCTGTAAAAGTGCTTTCCCAAGCTGTGCAGTGACGCGCAGGGAGCCCTTAGGATGAGCAGGCTAGAGTGTTGCCCACACACCCTTTATCAGACTCCCAACTAAAGACTGTCATGTGAAATAGCGCCTGGAGGAGAATCACCATCTCTGTAACTTTAACATTAAAAACCAGTCTTTAATATTTTATTAAATATTTTAATTCAAATTTATTAAAGCTTAAAATATTCTACTGTCCTGACTCTGGCTTGGAGAAAATTGATAAGACAGTTGTAGCTGTACCCTGCTGAGACATTGGGGACTGGGGCACAAAGCCCTGGTGACCATGGTGTTGAGGATACAAAACTATTTCAGTCCAGCAGGGGCCAGGGTCAAATTATCACATAGCCTTCAGATATGTCCCCATATGTCTAAATTTTGCAGCTCAACATGTAACTTGTTTTTGTCTTTAGCAGAAACTTAAATGTGCATTTTTAAGCCTAAAGTCAACGTATACATGCTCAAGAGAATTTAGCTAGGCTGGTCACAATTTTGATCGACACTTGGCATTTTCTTGTTCCTCACTCCCTGGCAGGTGTCATTCCCAGGCTGGCATCCATGTGTTCACCCTGGGGACTGGATAGGTTACGTTTAGATAATATCTGCCGTCTGTGAACTTGATGTAAGAACCCAGGATCAGTGTGCCCCTTCCTCGAGGGTGGGGACTTGGGCGAGCTGATCAGCTGGCCTGACAGCACCCCTTGAACAGACCTGGCAGAGCGTTTGTGCAGAACTGAAGTTTGTGTTCGTCTCTGAGCAGCAACTTCACTGGTGACTGCATCGTTAGTGTCTCAGAAGATCTTGCCGCTGTTCAAGCAGCAGTGTGTCTCATACTAAGCTAATACCTTTTCAAGGACGTTAAGAACGCTGAGCTTGCTCTGTTTGAACTGAGCCGAGTAATTGCCTTGGAACCTGACCGTCCAGAGGTATTTGAGCAGCGAGCTGAAGTGAGTGTGGTTTTCTTTTTCCCTCTGTTATTGAATTAGCTGAAATTCAGAGCCGTTTCCTATGATTTTATTATTATAACGTTTAATGCTCCTTTCTGCTGAATTGTATTCCTACCGAGTTCCCAAGGCCTGAAGTGTGGCCATTACTAGACAACCATGGGATGAGTAATGCTCTTGAAGTAACCTGAGAGTGATATTTAGTGTGAAAACATGTGGTTATGTTGTCTGCTTCTTCAGCGGGCGCTCATTAAAGAGACGTCCTTCACCGTGTCACAGATGTAAGTGACTTAAGAAACTGACTATAGCAGTTTGGACAACCTGAAGTGTGTAGCCCTTGGAAGCAGTTGTTGCACTGGTGTGGAAGGGAGGAGAGAGGATGAGTGAGCGAATGCTTGAATGAGTGAGTTGCGTGAGTGTTCGCACCCATGTGCTCATGCACAGTTCTCTGAGATGGACTGCCTGCATAGACGCTGAGCAGGTAGGTTTGCTGGAGAGACAGGCATGGGAGGGATGCCTGCGGTGTCTGCTCAGTGGACATCAGTGGTGACCTGCACAGAAGCTGGTGGGTGTGCTAGGCTGCTTGGGAGATAAGAACAGCAGGAGGAGGGCGTTCTGCCGAGAGAGGAGCATGCCAAGACTCCCTTTGTGGCTTTAAATCCATGTGTTCTTGCAGTACTGATGGGCTGTTGGGGTCGTGTGTGCTAACCTATGTGTGGAGTCAGTTGTTTGATATGGGGTGACTTTTTTCTCTCTTGAGAGCGAAAAAGAACAAGTATAGGAGCCCTGGGTGCTCATTCACTCCAAGACTGCGTCTGGAGGTCTCGTCCTGAAGTTGTAGTGTCTTAGTTCAGTCTCTTAGTATTTTTACATTGTGTTGGGGACTTGGTTTTAATCTAATTTTTCTCAGTGATGTAGTTCCTCAGCTGTTCCTTTTGGGTCTCACCATTGGGCTAGGTGGCTGGGTCCCTGTCCCCACAGCAGGCGGCCCTTGTATAATAGTGGTTGGGCTGACCATTCTCTGTCCCACCAAATCCAGGTGGGCTTGCTGGTATTTCCCTCAGGACTCTGGGGCCGCGTGAAATGATTCTGATAACCAGGGTTTCAGTTAAGACTTGCAGATTTTTAAATTTTGCACATCAAAGAAAAAACGAATTGCTTATCTAAAATGGTGTTGGTGATTAGAACAATAATTTTCCATTATCTAAATACACAGTGCTACTTATGATACTGTCAGCAGTCACTACATCATGATTTCGCTGCTAAATTGCAGCCTGTCCTGGCTGACTCAAAACTAATTTGTGAGACACGTTGCTCTTGTATTTCCTGAAATAATCTGTATTTGATGAAAATATCTTAACCCATTACAATGGATATTAGCAGTTGTGCCAAGATGTGATAGTTTTTATCTAGGGGTTAATTAAGTAGAGAAGGGCATTTTTCCTTCCAAATGGTAGCTCCACCCCACCCTGTGATGAGTTTCAGGCCATATGTCCATTTCTTTCCTCTTTGGAAGCCACTGCTAATGTTTGGAATGGGCCCAACCAAGTGCTCTCCCTGGCTGTGCTGAGCTCCTGCAGAGCAAGTGACCAGTTGTAACACAGGGTGAACATGACCTTTCTTAGAGCACCCTGGTCAGAAACTGCTGGGCTGATGACTGCTTGGGCTGAAGTGCATGGGTCTGATTGCATGAACACAGGGCCCACTGGGGTTTCTTACATCTTGTTGACTTCCTTTTGGGGGTTGGGCTGTCGTCTGTGCTGTCATGCTGCCTGGACCACAGTGACGGCTGGCTCTGAGGGGCTCTTCAGATGGCAGACAATTTCCCCTGTGATACTGAGGGTGGTTGATGAGTTAGGGCCAACATGTCACCTGGGATACTAGAAAGCATCCTTCATCTTTCACTCCCATAGGGAGGAGAACTAGAGACCATGAAGGACCAACTGCTAGGACTTGTCTATCTGTCCTGGTGGTTGAATGTGCATGTGCCAAGTTTTTACTTAAAAAGTGAACATAGTATCAGAAAAAGGGTCTTATTTCAGGGAGAGCCACATGTGGTATGCATAGAGTGGACTCAGTAGCAGGGCAACTGCTTGACCCACATCCCTGTCTCCTCTCACTACACTGAGCCTAGTGGCCCTTCTGTGCATCTACCTGTGTGTGCATGAGGCCGTAGGTCGCAGCCTGCTACAGGGAGCTTTGTGAGTGGTGTATGGTTCAGCGGAATTGAGAAATTAAAACTCTGACAGTGTAGGGCTGGTTGTAGGAACTTTTCCTGATTGCATGTTTTGGATTTCTAGATTCTGTCCCCTTTGGGACGAATTAATGAAGCCGTAAATGATCTCACTAAAGCTATTCAGCTTCAGCCCTCTGCACGGCTGTACCGACACCGGGGGACCTTGTACTTCATATCTGAGGTGATTGCCCCATAACGATCGGTCCACACCTCACTTCTCCCACCATCCCAGGAGCCACTCTCTGCTAGACTGGGTTCAGTTCAGTGTCGGCAACCGAGAGAGCATTGTCTTTGACAGGAATTAAATGCAATAGAGAATAATAAGGGCCAGTCGCGTTTCCACATTTGGGCCTTCAGCAGTATCAAATTCTAGGCTGGCATGAAAAGGTTGCAGTTTGGTTCACAGCTCCTACCTAGAGGTACAACTTGAGGTTGTCTGCTTCCCAGTCTGAGAGCTGTTACCCGAACCTGTGAGGCTTCCAGACCGGCGTCTTAGGTGGACAGGGTCTAGCAGGAGTCTCTTTCTGTCACTGTGGCTCCAGGGCACAGGTGTCATGAGCTGGCAGTACTAACCGTGCACGTATAGACCCGAGCTTCAGCTCACCACAGTGAAGATGCTGCACAGCCTGGTCATTTCCCAAGGGTCCAGTGTGAAAAAGGTGGTTTTGTTGGTGTTTGGAATGATACCTTTCCCATGGCCAAGACAAAAGGCCTAAAATTCAGGCTCTGTGATACCAGTTAGCAGGACGAGGACTAGTCTGGCGGGACTGCTTCGCCGTGGCATTACTTTCAAGGCCAAGAAGGGCACAGGACCCGATTAGGGGTTTTCCCTCTTCCGTTCCATGTCTAATAAACACAATCTTATCTTTCCTCCTCCTTTCCATAGGACTACGCAACAGCCCACGAGGACTTTCAGCAGTCCTTGGAGCTGAACAGAAACCAGCCCACAGCCATGCTGTACAAAGGCCTAACTTTCTTTCACAGAGGACTTCTGAAGGTGAAGCTGCGCTGCCTGCGCCTGCGCTGCTGTGCCCGCTTCGCTTGTGGGGGGCGGGAGGACTTAGCGGGATTGATCTGATGCATCTCGGAATGTCACAGGTCTCTTAGCTCTGTGTGTGTGTGGTATGTGTGTGGTGTGTGTGTGGTGTGTGTGTGGT
>PVIU01023161.1:0-27970 GCA_004026605.1 Ondatra zibethicus | reverse complement strand
GGTACATTTACACAATGGAGTACTACATAGCAGAAAAAAATAACGACAGCCTAAATTTTGCAGGAAAATGGATGGAACTAGAAAGCATTATTTTGAGTGAAGTAACCCAGACACAGAAAGACAATTATCACATGTACTCACTCATAGGTGGTTTTTAAACATAAGGCAAAGAAAACCATCTTACAAACCACAATCCCAGGGAATTTAGACAACAATACGGACACTAAGAGAGACTTACATAGATCTAATCTACGTGGGAAGTAGAAAGTATAAAAAGACAAGATCTCCTGAATAAATTGGGAGCATGGGGACCTTGGGGGAGGGTTGAGGGAGGGAGGGGTGTGGCAGGGAGGGGAGCAGAGAAAAAGAAAAAAAATTTAAAAAATAATAAAAAAGATATAAAAAAGAGAGAGAAAAAAGTAAAAGTACCAAGGTGCAGAGAGGTAAGCCAATATAACACATTCAGGTTTGCATAATTAGCAAGAAGTAGACTAGATTTGAGCTTCTTATGGTCTATACTTAGAAAAAAAATCAGCAAATTCCTATCAAATGAATACCCATTATCCACTTGCTAAGCACTTTATACTAGTTCTATCTCATTTCATAGAACTCTATGAATTTAGTCTGATGATGGTCTCCATTCTGTAGAGGAAGAGCCTATAGTTCGGTGATGTTAAAGGAGTGTGTCTGAATTAGCACAACTACTAAGAGGTTAAGTTAAGATACAAACTCAGTGCTGGCTAACTCAAGGACATTTCTCTTTGGTCTTCTAGAAAGTCTCCCTGGAATTGCATGCTCAGACCCATTTATCCATGGGAGTTGCCCTTGATTTGGGTGTAAATAATGGGGGGAATAAATAATAGCATAGCCTCAAATTCAATGAATGGAAAATATAAACACAGCATATAGGCAGAGGGGGAAAGAACGTACCACAGTAGATGGGTAGGAAAACCATCTGGAAAATTCTAAGGGATGCAAGGCCTGTTTTCCATATGTTTCCATTAGAGAAAAGGCACTTTCACTTCCTTACAGCATACACAAGAAACTCAAAGTATGCCACAGCCAGCCCAAAATGAAACTCTTTTTTGAAATTCTCTTCTGATTCCTCACCTAGAAGAAGCAGCTGGGTGGCAGCTGCCTGTACCCTGAAACTTTATCAGAATTATGCTGCTTCCTGTAAAACCGTTAGCTGGATTCTAAATGCCAGCAGCTAGGGAGAGCCGTTTGTCTAGGATCTCTGCCTGCTTTTGATGAGAACAATTAGCGCCCTTTTCCATTTGCTGCAAGCTTGCTGTGTTTGGGTACTCTGTTCTGTTCAATGGAACAGGTGATTCTCGGGGAGTTGTCATAATGAGTTGATCAAGATTGCAGCTCTGCATAGCCATCCTTCTTCACTTTGATAATGTCTCTTATAATGCTTATATCTTTATGGGCAGCTTCAAAACATGTGTTGACTGACTGACTCAATGACTGCTGTAGGAGAAGGTAATCCATTAGAAGGGCTTTGCTACTTAAGGGTGGTCTGTGAAAAAGTGATATTGGCTTCACCCAATATCCAGATCCATAATCTGACCTAGGATTATAGTTCACCAGGAGGGTGCTTTCCTAGCATAAGCAAAACCCTGGTTTGGAAATCCAGTATGGGAATAAAGATACAAGAAAAGAAAGAAAGAAAGAAAAAGAAAGGCAGAACACCAAGTCCTATGCTTGACTTTCAAAATTGTTAACCACACCTCAGAGAGTTTTGGGCATCACCATAACGGAAGCAGTGGAGTAGGACAACGACACAGAGAGGCTTTTCCTTTTGCTCGTCACCAGCCAGCCCCCATCCCTTCTGCTTTCCTGAGGGCTCCAAATAATTCTAATGGCTTTCAATTTGGGCTGTACCTTATTGAATCTGGAGATCTTTTTTTTTTTTAAAGAATTTTTCATTTGGGGAAAAAATAAGCTAACAGAAGGATCCTAAAAATAGTACAAAACTCTGTTTATCTCTCACAGAGATTCACTCACCTTTAGCATTTGCCATATTTGCTTGATTATGCCCTCTCTGTGTATTTTTCCTTCCTAATCCAATTGAGTTGGCTGCAGAAATCATGCCTTGTACTCCTAAATATTTAAGCCCATGGTTACTAAGAAGGAATCTTACATAACTAAAGCACAGGTTGTCATGTTCAGGAATTTTTCAATCTGTCCCCGTAATATTTTCTAATACATATTTCTTAGTAAACTGTCAAATTTCAGTTGGATTGGTGATATCCCTTGTGGGGATTTTGTTTCCAATGAAAGGAGCCTGCAGGAAGTACTAATGTAGCTCAAACCCATGCCAATTAAGATATAAACCCTTCTTCGATTAAACATGTCACCCAGTCCCATCTACTTGCTTAGAGAAAATAGGGAATACTAGTCACCTTTCTATTGTGGTGATAACGTGCTATATCCAAGGCAACTTATAGAAGAAAGGGCTTATTCGGCTCATGGTTGCAGAGGGATACGATTCTATCGTGGCAAGGAAGTGTGGCAGCAAGCAGTGGACATGCCAGCTGGAACAGAATTCGAGGGCTCACATCCTGAACCTCAAGCACAAAGAAGAGAGGGCAAACTAGAAATGGTGTGCGTCTTTAAACCTTCAGTGCCCAACTCCAGGGACATATCTCCTCCAATGAGACCACACTTGTAGGCCCTCCCCAAACAGTGCTGCCAACTGAAAGTCAAGTATTCGAATGTCTGAGATTATGAGGAACGTACCATTCAAATCAACACATAGGTTTTGGTTCTGTTTGTACCAAAAAAAGTGTGTGTGTGTGTGTGTGTGTGTGTGTGTGTGTGTGTGTGTGTGTGTATGTGTGTGTGTGTGTGTGCATCGTGTCTTCCATTTATCCAATGATGCATACCTTGGCCAAATCTGTATCTTGATTATTATAAATAGTGCTGCAATCAACATGAATGTGCAGATTTCTCTGTGATAAGCTAACTTAGATTCCTTGGGGTATATATTCAGTAGTGGTATAGCTGGACCATATGGCGGTTCTATTTTCAGGTTTTTTTTTAAGGAACCCCCACAG
Organism: Ondatra zibethicus; assembly: GCA_004026605.1. Lineage (NCBI taxonomy): Eukaryota > Metazoa > Chordata > Mammalia > Rodentia > Cricetidae > Ondatra > Ondatra zibethicus. The sequence continues at coordinate 24,908 of PVIU01023161.1, read as the reverse complement.
TGTTTTCTTTAATGGCTGTACTAATTTGCATTTCCACCAACACTGTATAAGAGTTTCCTTTTCTCTGCATCCTCACCAGAATTTGTGATTTTGTATCTTTAAAGGACTGAATTCCTGAGGGAAGCGGGTGTGCACACTCATTTTAAGGCTCTCCAGTAGGCTGTAATGCATAGCTGAGGATGAGAATGATTTTGCACTGTTGACATTTTCTGTGAACCCTATGGATCACACAGACAGGAACTGTTATCAGCAGGCAAGCCCTCAGCATAATTTCCCTAGACCCCTAGGTCCCCTTTAGTCTGAGCTCGAGCATTACTAACTTCCTTTGAAGTTCCCTGGGTCTTTCCTAAATGCCTTCTGATTTCACCTGTCTCCTGAAAACAAAACCTTAACATTTTCCAATTCACTACTTCCCCCCACAGGTATTTAGCACATTCTCTTTATGAAAAATAAATGTGATGGAAGATCTGTGCTGAGCTAGCCACAAAACTAACCCTAGCAATTTGACTGCAGCACCTAGAATTGCCAAAGATCAAAGCATTGGTAGGGGGTAAAAAAAACCAAGGATCTAGCAAATCAAATAAGGTGAGTGTCAAATTTCCCTTTGGGCTTGCAGCAAAGTTTCCCTAACATGGGGAAAGTCCACTCTCATAACGAGACTGCTCCCAAATGACCTTGGAAAACAAACTGCTGAGGTGAGCAGCTGTAGCAGTTTTGGGCTGCATTGGACAAGAAGGTAATATACAGATGGGAATCGATTCAAATACCAGCCGGCTAATCCCAGGAGCCAACAGGCATTTGCATTTCTGGAAAGAATTTGGGTCAATTTAACTGGTTAGTCTAACTACAACCAGCTATGTGTTCCTTTTTTAGGCTCTATGGATAGAAGGGAAGCTTGGTAGATCTGAGAGGGAACTGGCACAGAAGTTGTGATATTTATTCTGGTATACACAGGACTCTTCCTCAAGCATCATACCAGCATTGAAGCTATTACCCTGAGCACTGTCTCCCATTGAAACATCTGTTTCATGGCAGGCAAAGACAGCAGCCTTTCTTTGAAAAGGCTTTGCTATCAGGGTATACGTTCAGATATGTATGTGTCTGTATCCTCTGAAAACAAGGAGAAGGCAGAAAGGAGATCATTTACTTTGAAAATTGCTTCATCAATGTTGGGCACATTGGCTTGCTTTGAGTATGTATTGATATTCTTTAATATTCCAGAGAACCAGCTTCCTAAAACGTATTGCTCCAACAGATGCAACTTTGCAGTTAGCCAATGGCAAAATATTTGTGAGCAGTTAGTGTCTTTCATCCTCCCAGAAGCTCAATAATGTGCCAAATGAGATCATTCCCTCTGGCCCAAGTCTTGAGAATGTTTTTGAATTGTGTACATCCTGATTGGGAACTAAAGAATACTCCAGTTATCATCAAAGTCCAAATGGAGGGCACTTATATTCCTAGACAGGCATTATAAGATACCTTAATTAGGGCCCAGTGTGCATTGCTATTAGAATCTTTAATCATCTCTTCCATTGGAGGACTCCCTGTGTTATTACAGATTTAGTGTCTGCCAGTAAGACAGAATGTGCTTCAGTTTGTCAAGTATGTGTGAATTGCACATGCCCCAAATTTTCTTACAAAAAGGCCAGCTTCAGGAAATATTTTCAGAGGATCTGTTTCTCTCAGACCTTAACTTAAGCTAAGGGTTGTCTTTCATATTAGAGCTATCAGATTGGTTAACTTTCCTCTCCAACTGGCAATTTTCACTATCCTCTTCTTATTAGACTGTTCATATGCATACACTTGAGGGTCAGAAAGCCTAAAATCAAGATGACTTGGAGTATTCTCTCTCTCTCTCTCTCTCTCTCTCTCTCTCTCTCTCTCTCTCTCTGTCTGTCTATCTGTCTCTCTCTCTGTCTCTCAATATCTCTTTCTGCCACTGACATAGCTAATATATAGGAGCTTCTGAACTTGTTCTCTCTGCAATGACCTGGCTCTAATCCATTCTCCAACAACACATAACTTATGCCTTTGGAATAAAAAGCCCCAAATCTTTAGTTTAACACTTAAGGCCAACTCCATAATCTAGTGTCAAAGATGATCTCTACAACTTTATGTCCCACTCCCACTGTTCCAAGAAAAGCATCACATTTGCTGTAACATACAAAGTCAGGTAGCTGTGCTAGAGTGTGTGCTGTGTATAGGACCTGCATGAGCTAGATCATGTCACTACCTCCTTTCCTCAGTCTCACAACCATGTGAAATGTGCTCTGTAATTCCCAATGTCCAGGTAGGAAAACAACGACCAATAGATGCTAAATAGCTTATTGAACATCAGTTTTTTCAGGAAAATTATGGAGGTAACACCTGAAGCCTCGTAACCTCACCTAAGAATGCGTTCCCATAACTTCACCTGCCAGAAAATTTGCATAAGTGATTCCCCCTGCATTTTTATGCCTCCATATTTTGGGTTATGATATTCTCTTCTTCAGGAGCAATGCTACTTACTATTTTTCAAATTTCCCCTTTCAGAAACTTCATCCATCTCAACTGCCCCCACCCCTGTGAAATCTTCCCTGATTTCACATAGTAAAAGCTCATTGTTCTTGGCTTTGTGTTCTCTCAGTATTGGCTCTAGTAAAATAATGCTAGCTTTGTGTTACTACAGCAGTTTCTACATACATTTCCACTTGCTCCTTGTCGCTGCTATTCTGTCTAACAGGAACTTGAGCACACGATGACAGTAGCCTTGTATTATTGAAACCAAGAGCATGCCACTCAGGCATGTGTAGCCAGGGACGTTGCAGAGGTATACAGTGGGGTAGGTTATCCCTAGTCTCCTTCACGGCTCTGAGTTCCACACTGCAGTGTCCTTAACATCAGGGACCGCAGCCTCCACACAGGAACTGGTACGCTCCTGGGAGACTGCTGAGCTTGCAAAGCTACATTCTCTGATGCAGGTCCAGATTAACAAGAACTGATGACACCCTGGCTCCCAAATCTCTGTACACTTATCCATCAGTGTCATATGCATTTGAAGGTGACATTGCTCTGCTGCTCTAGCTCCAGGTTGCAGTCTTTTTCCAATTCCTTCTCCATGAGATGATCTATGCTTTATACTGGCTCTGAGAGTTGATGAGCCATGTGCATATTGATGTCCGCAGCATTCAGAGTCCTGCTTGTTGGTCTAGACAGTGCTTTCTGAAGGTAGGTGTACATCAGAATCATTCAGAGGATGTGCCAAAGCATGTATTACTGGGTCTGGTAGTGTGTCTTGGGTGGCTTTAGCCTGCAGGTCTCTGGGTCATGCTGAGAATGACGACTTCAGGCAGTAGTATCACTCATGAGGAGTTTCTTTTTTCTCACTGCCTACTGCTCATGGAATTGAGGGAGCTTGTAGACGTGGTGCAGAAGTATAAGAGAATCCTTGAACTTGGGGTCTGTAGACCAAGGTTCTATGCAGGTGTTGAGTTCAGAGAAGTGGGTGATCCATACCAGTCTCTCATTATCTTCCAGCCACAAAGATGGGGTGAAGTTGGTGATTACTACTTTGAATATCTCTACAACTTAGAGCTATTTGACTGTTGTGGCCCAGCCGGCTTTTCACGTTGGAAAATCATACATCTCCTTAGCACTCCTCAGAGTCCATGCACACACTTCTACCAAGAGCTATTCAAGCTGGAGCTGCCAAAGTAGCTTAGGCGTTTTACTCCATTGTCACTTCTGTGTATACAGACCGAATAGAATCATTGGTACCGTCCGTCTTTGAAAGTCAGATCTGTCTTTCCAGGATGTGTGTACCCTGTATGTCTGCCCTGTTTGAAATACATTCCAATGCATACATAAAGATACTAAATTCGGGGCCAGGTGGTGGTAGCACATGCCTTTAATCCCAGCACTCGGGAGGCAGAGGTAGGTAGATCTCTGTGAGTTCAAGGCCAGCCTGGTCTACAAGAGCTAGTTCCAGGACAGGCTCCAAAGCCACAGAGAAACCCTGTCTCGAAAAACAAAAAAAAAAAAAACAAAAAAAGATAATGAATCATAGAACCTAGTTGGAAGCAATGACCCACACCTGTAAGCCCAGAACTATTAAGATGAAAATAGGAAGACTGAAAGACTTTGATTCCTATCATAGACTAAAACAAAAGCAAAATAGGAAACAAGAGCTCATCTCCCTTGTATAATCCTTGATGAGTTACTAAAATCTTTGAATGTCACTCAACATTGTAATAGAGGAAATGGTACCTACTTGATGTGTTATTCGATAAACTAAATAAGATAGTATTCACAAGTCATTTGCCAAAGTGTTTAGCACATAAAAATTTTTCAAAAACAGTAACACCAGCTATTGTTTCCAAAAATAGAATAAGGGCTGCTTGTATAAAATAACACTGCATATTAATCCGTTTTCTTCTACATCCAGATAGCACATAGCAACGATAGTAATACTTTTCACAAGGCTACCCACTTAATCTTACCCAGTATTTACAGCACTGTAAAGGCAAGATGAGTGCTCTTGTGTGGATTGGTTGAAGTGTTCCTAAACACCATCACTGTCTATAAGCCCCCAATACAATGGATGAGCTGAATGGTGAGTAGAAAGAAAAAGCCCCCAGGAAAATCCATAGCATGTAATTTACCTTTAGCAGGTTTATCTTAAGGTTGAAGATCTGCATTCTATGCAAAATTATTGTGTATATCCTGTACAGCACATTCATTACCAGGCCACAGACATTCAGTGATGCTAACCAAATAACTCAAGGAATTTTGATAATAAATACAAGCCAAGCACACATAAAAATGTTTTGAATTTTTCATGAATTCATCCTATTAGTCCAAAAAAAATCAGCTCAATTCTTTGTCTGCCGATTATAGTTTTCATGATTTTGTACTCTGCAGGATCAAGATGATGTCACATGCTGAGGTTCCAGCGGCACATTCATCAGTAATTACAGCTCAATGCTCAGAGAGAAATAAAGCACAGGAGACTCAGAAATTTGCTATGGTGCTTAATAATGATCTATTTACTCACCACAAATTGGATGGGGATTCAACACTTCAACCATTTCACTTCCCTGCTCTTTCTTTCCTTTCATATTTCTGTCATTTGTGACTGCTGGGGACAGAGGACTACATGGGGCTTCCTATTTTGGGTTCCTTTCTTGACTTTCCTTATTTTGTCCCTGTGGCTGGTTGCTTTAGTTTACTTTCACAACAAGAAAAAGGAAAACTGACCTCTTTCACTCTGCTCTGGCCACACTGGGCTTCCCACTGTTCCTAATATAGGCCAATATACCACACCCTTAGGTCGTTTGCATTTGCCTCCCATCCACTGTGATGCTCCACCTCCTGAATTTTGCTCCTGGGGTTTTTAGACGTCTTTATTCAGACAGCTCATTCCCAGCTGGGAAATGGTGAGGAAACCAATTAATAATGTCTTTGCCTAATTTTTCTTTTCTGTGAAATGGAGACACTACTATCACAGGGTTTTGCTAAAGATTGGTGGCAATAATAAGGAGCTTAGGGCAGTGGCTAAAATGGGCACAAGGCATTACCTTCACAACAGTGCACATAAAGTAAATAAGTTTTTTTTTATTTATTTAAAAAAGAAAAGTGAAACTTTTATCTAAAACTCCCCACCTAAAAGGGAGGAGAGCAAGAATGAGACATTGATCATTGGTTTGCTGAGTCAGTGCACTGTTTCCCTACTGCCTTAGACACAATACTTCTTCATACATGCCATCAAGGTGACAGATGGGAACTGGGTTCCTTACTGGCCTCTGAGAATTACATTACTCTTGTTGCTGAACAGGATCTAGGATGCAGATCTAGGATCTAGATCTAGGATCTAAGACTCTTACCTTTTGCAAATATGACAGTGCAGGGTAATTGTTTCAAATGGAAAAGGCTGTTTACAAGTGAAGCGGTAACTACCCAAGCTTGCCTATCACACTGAGTTAAAGCAGCACACAGTTGCCACTATAGAATCAAGTCCACAGAGGGCAAAGAGGGAAAAAATGAGAGAAAGCTGGAGGGGTGAGCAAAGTGTAGATTATGCAAGGCACTGATGGCCCAGAAAGTAAGTTGAATTTTATTTGAAGTGTGATATCAAGTTTCTAAGCAGAAGGATATTTTCTAATTTACATTTTTAGAAGCAATCAATGCTATTATAGGAAACCATATAGAGTGTGATTCTGTAGTGAGACAAACTGGGCTTGAATTTCAACTGAATCCCTTTGTAGACTGAATCCCTTTATTCGTTGAAAACAATGATAGTACTGAGAATACAGGCAGGTTTTCTGAGTCCCTATGGAGAGGAGTATAACAATGTATACAAAATACTTAGCTTGGTGCCTGACCCACAGTAGGTGCTCAATACCTGACAGTAGCAATTATTACTAGAATTGCTATAGCAATAGAGTACTATTTCAGTATTATGGTTACGACATTAGAAAAAATACACAGGACGTGGTCCAATTCAGAGACTAGGTTAATGCTGATTGAAATGAATTTTTAGACTTATAAGAGATGATACAATGATAGTTATAAGAGAAGATGGTGGACAACAGCATGTCTCTGATTTCTGCCAGATAACTGTGGACTTCCTTTGTCTCTTCTTTTAAGCTTAGGGCATGATCATGCTGCTGGCTGTGCCCTAGCATAGAGGTGAATCTGAGTATGGAACAAGATGGTGGGTTCTATGAAATGACATAGAAAAGAAGCCCTCTTTCTGCACCCTGTATCACAAAATCCCAAGGGGCCCATTTATTCTGAAGTTCGTGAGTACTTCCTCTATACCAGCTGAGCACAGGACCATTCCATCTTTCCAGAAATAACTGAGTCGTGAGTGCTATGGGACAGTCTCATTGGGTCCACTTGTCACATTACACTGTTGAAGACTGTGCATTGCAATGATTAAGATGACGCAAGTGCCTAGGCTTCCTGGGGCAGCATAGCCATGGCCTTTTACTCTGCAGTCTTTGACTTAGCTGCACTTTGGTCAGAATTATGTAATGAAGCAACTCTTCAACATGCAGGGACAGGCCGGGATGCCAATGAGGCATGTGACTCACACATGCCCTGCACCACACACAGACAAAACCCAGAAAGTTATGATGACACAAAGAGATTTCTCTTTTGGCAGATTCCTGACCTCACCCAGTTCTTAAAAGCCAACAGCCTATCTAATCCTAGGAATGGATGACGTTATAAAACATGCCATGCCTTCTTGACAAAGAGAGTTTTGTCATGCCAATCAATCCACATGCTTCCTTCGACTGAAACAATTTTAGTACATCAGGAGTATAAATGAAATGAAAGGCAATTGGAAGCCCAACTCATCTGACACTGTATTCTTACATGGGGTTTTGTCACCTACTTTCATGTAGTCATTTCTTCATCCTTGATTATTCTCTCACCTAAAAACCATCTATTGAGTGCCTCACATGGGTACCATGGAAGGTATCTGAGATGTACAACTTGTTCCCATCTTTAAAAAGCTTAAATTATTACATGAGAAGCTGGATTTTATTAGATTATTATTTATTCCAGAAAAAATCCTTAATAAAATTGTTCTTAGAACAGTCATCCAATTTTCTTTACCTAATGAGGTTGTTATGGTTTGAATGTGAAATGGCCCCATAGGATTGTGTGTTTAAATATTTAGTTCCCAGCTTTAGCACTATTTGGGAAGTTTGCAGTACCTTTAGAAGGTGGATCCTCACTAGAGGAGTTGTTCATTGTAGGTGGGCCTTGAGGCTTTATTGCCACATTCCACTTCCTGATGATTCTTTTCTGATTTCAGATACAATGTGACCAGTAACCACAAATTTCTTGCACTATGTCTTCCCCAACAATGATGAACTGTAGTATCCCCTTTATCCATAAGCCAAAAATAAATCTTTTCTCCCTTAGGTTGCTTCTTGTCTGGTATTTGGTCACAACGAGAAAATTAAGTAATATAGAAAACTGGTAGTGTGAAGTAGGGCCTTCCTGTGATAAATCTGACCAAGTAGTTCATAGACTAGTGGAAATCAACTGCGAGGTGAGTGTGTAAGAGTTTGAAATATAGGCTATAAAAGTCCTATAGTCATGAAAGTAGAGTTTAGTGGCAATTTTGGTAGTACTTTAAAGAATCAAAGAAATGAAGATAAAGCAAGAATGTCTCATAAGATTTTGGAAGTTGAGTTCGAATCCATTCATATTATATTTTGGCAAATAATCTGGTTCCATTTGGCCCTTGTCCTAAAAAAAATCTGAGTGACAATGAATTTTAAAATAATGAACTTAATGCCAAGGACACAATGATGTCATTTGTGGAAAATATTTCAAGTCAGGATAACATTCAGGCTGCAATGGGTTTATTGCTCTGCAGTGAAATAGAGTAGCAAATGGAGTAAAAGGATACAAAGCAAGATGCATTCAGGGAAGGGAAAAAGCCGGAGGACGTTTAAAGCTGAATAAAAGTTCATAAAAGTTAAAGACGTTAGCCTGATAAAAGAGAAATATTTTACTCTGCACTGGGGCAGTAAGATGCACTAGGGGCAAGATCCTGAGCATCACACCTTCAACTTGGGAAACTGAGTGTTTATTTCAAAGAATAATGCCTGAACTCAGAAGTGACAGAAGACTCCTTTGCTCAAAAACAACTGCTTAAGAAAACGATTTTGCAGATTCAGCCATCAATACATACAGAGACAGCCATATATAGCTGTGGTCCAAGGGCATCAAACTATATCCCAATCTGGCAGCATAACGTGACAGCATCATCCATGTGTTACTAATTTTTCAGGCATAAAAAATGCAAGATTGGTTGGGTTGTTGATTCTTGTTCCACAGTTCCAGAGAGCTTGGTCAGACAACATGTGGCAGAGTTGGAAACCTTTCAAGGGGCCTCTGAAAGGATATTGCATGAAGCATTTTTTATTAGACTTAGTCATTTTGTTTCATGTGTATTTTCCTGTGTGTATGTATATGTGCATCACATGCATGCTTAATGCCCAAAGAAGTCAGAGGAGGGGCATCAGATCTGCAACTAGAGTTACATATAGTGGTAAACCACTATGTGGGGGCTAGGAATAGAACCCTGGTCCTATGGAAGAGCAACAAGTACTCTTAACTGCTGAGCTATCTATCCAGGCCCATGCTGGAGGCTTTGAAAAATGAACCCTAAGTTGTAACATTGACTCCAAGGTGTCAGTTACTAGGGCCATGGGGTTTCCCTCAAAGAAAGTTGCATGCAAGGAGTGAAGTCAGTTCAAGATGAATACTGTGTGTGCTGCAGGCAATAGATCTAGAAGGCAGGGACTACCTAAGACCCTTAAAAGCAAGATAATTCTACCCTGAGCACCATATGCAAGACATGGGACTGTTGAATTTGGTGTTTGCCCTGTTGGACTTCAGTCTCGCTTTTGGTTGACCTTTCCTTGTTATGTCCTCATTGCTCGTTTTTATTTAAGATTGAAAATAGTTTTTTTTTTACACAATATATTCTGGTTATGTTTTCCCTGCCCTTAACTCCTCCCAGTATTTCTCCAGTTCCCCACATGTCAAAATCCACACACTTCCTTTCTCTCTCTCTTTAGAATGCAAACAGGCATCTAAAAATTATAATGAAACAAAATAAGATAAAATGAAAACAAACCAGAATATGACAAAAACCAAGCAAATAAATAGAAAAAGGAGCCAAAGAAAAAGCTTAAGAAACACATATAGAGGCTGACACACACACACATTTGCATGCACAGAAAAGCCATAAAAATAATATTGGAAGACACATTATACAAGAAAAAAAACTATAATTTAAAAATAGCCTAGACAAAACATTATAGCTCCAAGAGTTTGTTTTGCATTGGCCATCTACTGCTGGGCATGGAGCCTGCCCTTAAGTGTGGTTTGTATAGCCTATGAGACTCCATTGGAGAAAATTAATTGCTCCTTGCGAATTGTTGTCAGTTGGACGTACCTTCTGGGTTAGGAATCGGGGTTTGTGTCTACTTCTCTTCTCAGTACTGGAGCCCTATCTGGCTTAGACCTGTGGAAGTCCTATGTATGTTGCCATAGTATCTGTGAATTCATATGTGCATCAGTCCTGCTGTGGTTAAAAGGCCTTAATCCATATTGTCTTCCATCTCCACTGGTTCTTACAATCTTTCTTCCTTCTCTTCCACAAAGTTTCCTGAGTCCTGAGGGGAGGGATGTGATGGAGACATTCCATTTAGGACTGGGTGTTCTAAGATCTCTCATGCTCTGCACATTATCCAAATGTGGATCTTTGTATTTGTTCCTTTCTACTGAAGAAGGAAGTTTCTCTGGTGATGACTGAGCAAGATATTGATCTATGAGTATAGCAGAATGTCATTAGAAATCATTGCATTACTCTGTTCTTTTATGAGAACAGTAACATTTTGTTTTCCTCTAGGTCAAAGGCCTATCTAGTTTTATGTTCTTGGCTACCCAGGTGGTGTCAGAGATGGGTTCCATCTCATGGAATGGGCTTTAATTTCAATCAGCTTGTAGTTCAGTTAGCTAGGTACTCCCAAAAGATACATAACTTTTGTGCAACTATTGCACCAGCATATCTTTCAAGAATCTCACCAGTTTAGATCTCAGGGTTTGTAGCTGGGTTGACGTTTATCTTTCTCCTTTGACTGTGTGTAGAGTCCCTTCCAACACTACTCAGTAGAGGTGAAGGCTGTAAGTAAGCCCCAGCTATACTTCTCATGTTCAGCGGATTATGTACCCATTGTCTTCAGCTTTGGAATGGAAATGTTTACTCGGTTGTATTGTATATTGGAAATGTGTAATTGGGTTTTATAGGGGCTCATATTTATGAAACTGCCTTGATTTTAGGACAATTTTGTGCTTGATAAAGACTATGGGAAATTTTAAACTTGGAATGAATGGATTTTGTTTCATGAGATGGCTAAAAGCTTAGGGGGTCCAGAGGTGGATGTTGTGGTTTGAACAAGAAATGTCACCCACAGGCTCATATGTATGAATAATTAGGCCCCAGCTGGTAGCACTGTTTTATAATGTTGTGGAACCTTTAGGAAATGGTGCCTTGCTAGAAGAAATGGGTCACTGGGCTAGGCCTAGAAGTTTTGTAGCCTAGCCCAACTTCTCTGCTTATTGATTTCAGATGTAAAGTCACCAGATGCCTCTGGCTCCTTATTAACAATGATGAACTGTAGCATATCCTCAATTGGTAGGGCAACATAACCCCCCTGTTCCTTTAAATTGATTTTTTTAGGTATTTGATTATAGAAAAGTGACCCATAAAAATGTATATATGTACCATTGTCTCCAATTTATTTCCTTCTCTTATCTCTTGACTTCAATGAAATCACTGTCAGAACAAGTGTACCAGTGACCCCCATGACACAAAATGCAATGCTTAATTCTTAGTCCTTGTAGACACAGCAGTGGTATCTTCAATGTTCTTAATTAAGTTAGTGTCCACTCTCTCTTCCTTGAATCGCCTTCTCTGGTAGTTTCCTTCCTTCTTCTCTTGTTTCCTCTCATTTTCTGTCTTGGGCTGTATACTTTGTCTCAAGCTTGATGTTGTCTTGTCACAAAATTCTGACCATCATATGTAATTTTACCATTTATCATTGACTTTCATATCATTTATTTGGGTATGGGAGTAAATGTATATTTTGATGTGGGCATGGCCAGTCAAAGACCCCAGGAACTCATACCCAATGGGCACAGCCATTACCCATATTGGCCAGACTCAAGGGGGGTGGGCAAAGCTCTTCCCAAGGATCCAAGTATGGATGATTGATCAGTGTGTGTGAAGACTAGCAACTGCAGCTACTTTCTCTGGATGTTCACAGCCTAGATCCCTAGCTTATAGAAAACACCTGCAGAGGTATCCTATTGAGACAGAGACACCCCCAGTGGTGTAGGAGGTCCTTCTGTCTATGTGTTGCTTTCATTGGTTGAATAAAGAAACTGCCTTGGCCTTTTGATAGGGCAGAAATTAGGTAGGCAGAGTAGACAGAACTGAATGATGGGAAGAAGGACAGACAGACAGATGCCATCAATCTCCTGCCTGAGACGGACGTAGGTTAGAATCTTGCCGATAAGCCACAGTCACGTGGTGATACACAGATTTAATACAAATGGGTTAATCAAGATGTGAGAGCTAGCCAGTAAGAGGCTAGAGCTAATGGGCCAGGTAGTGATTTAATTAGTACAATTTCTGTGTGATTATTTCTGGGGTTAAGCTAGCAGGGTGGCTGGGACGAAAAGCAGGCCCACTCCTCCTTCAACAGAATGGTGCTCCAACGTGGTAAAATCTGAGAGAGCTTCAAAAAGAATACAGAGTTTAACACAGCTTCTTGCTGTTTGCTGGCAGCTTGCCACAGCTGCATTAAGAGAGATTTTCCTGATTCAGCTGTAGTGGGAAAAAAAGCCATGCAGTTTTAAAATGGCAGCTTCCTGGGCTGTGCTCCTAGCACAAACTCTGTCTCTTGTGGGAGACAGAGCATTTAGATGGGGTTTGTGAGTAAAGTGCTACGGTGTGCCTGGAAGGGGGGCATTGCGTGCCGCAGCTTAGAGGCACAAGTGACTCAGAGGAACAAGTGGCTCCACCATGTTGGACTGGGCGGGGCAAGCAGGCAGTACCTGTATTTGACCTGGGATTGTTGCAGCTTAGATTCTTAAGAGCTTAGCATTTTGAAAGCTCTTCAAGACAGTAGAGAATTACAGACAATGCAATAAGGACAGATTCAGACATAAAAGACCTCTAAATCGGTCACAATATTGTATAAATGTACGTAGGCCTGGGAGAGAAAAGATAAAGAGTATACAGAGTCATAAAATAAAGTTAATGCTTTAAAGAAAGGGTAAAGTCTTTAAAGAGACAGAGTACAAATAGTCATAGATTCAAAAAATAAAGAAAAATAAGCCATGTAAAAATGAAAAATTCACAGAGAGTCTGTATTGTGTGTATTATTGTGTTTTCTTTAAATTTTTTGACTGTGAAGGAGCTAAGTACAGAGAGACTTTTCATTGTATGTGCTGCTAAGCTAATCCAGCATGTATATCATAAAGGTACCTTGACTTCAGAATTTGGGTCTAAGGATATGATGCTTTGGAAAAGAGTTTTCACAGAAGATGAGACCCTGTGGATTGCTTCTAGACCAATATGGTATGATAGACCATGCCCTCCTGAAAGGTCACCATGAACACCTTCAGAAAATTACTTCACCCAACTGGTGACTGAGATGAACCTAGCACATAGGACTATGAAAGACCTGATTAAAAGCACCCCCATTTAGCACGAAGCAGTTTTGAGAGAAATAACTGCTATATCCAAATATTGCTTATAAATGTTCTTTTACATTTAAAGGGGGATATGATATAGATATGAATAATTTGCATTGGTATGGATTTTGCTTTATTAATATAAATTTAAGGTCAATCTTGTTATATGCATAATTCTGCTCTTGATTAAGGTATTGTGATTGTGTAGTTCATTTAAAAATGTAATGTATAATTAGGAAATATAGGTTGTTAATGGATAATCATTGATGATAGTCAAGCTTATAGTCATGTTAGTTAGATTTTCTAGATATATAGAGATATATTTCAGTTAGATAGGCATTCTTCATATCTTTCACAGACTACAGAATATGGCACTTAAAATGTTTTAATAACTTAGAGCTTTTCTTGACAATGGGACACACCTGCTCCTGGCAGCACCAATCTACTTCAAGAGGAAGGTGGGCATTGAAGAGGCTCCTTATGGAGTTGGTTAGCCATTTGGGCAAGAAACTGCTCTTGTCTGGACTGTTGCATAAACTGGACATGAAGAACCTGTAGAGAGATGACTGCCGAACTTGCTTAAAGGTTAAATATCCCTTCGGTGTTCCTTATTCATGAAAGACTCTGTGAGACATTCTGCAAAAAAAAGTGACTGAACTGTCTTTGAAATTTCCAGTTTCATGAAAAAGTCTGCTGGATACTATGGGCCTGTAGGCTGAAGATGGATGCCCCAATGGTACAGAAGAACTTTGGGTAACATGTCCAGGCAGCAAGATGTACTTCCTGTTTACTTAGGTAATATTATATCCTTCTGGAGTCTTTGATGGAGTTGAAGGATAGATAGTTATAGTTATAGATTTCCATTGTTATTATAAAAGATAAAATAGATCTAAATATTGTAACTGTAATTCTTGCTTGATAACTGTTTTACGTAATTTTACTATGTTAAAGTAAAAGCCTTTCTTTTTTGTTTAAATAGAAAAGGGGAAATGGTGTAAGAGGTCCTTCTGTCTATGTGTTGCTTTCATTGGTTGAATAAAGAAACTGCCTTGGCCTTTTGATAGGGCAGAAATTAGGTAGGCAGAGTAGATAGAACTGAATGATGGGAAGAAGGACAGACATACAGATGCCATGAATCTCCTGCCTGAGACGGACGTAGGTTAGAATCTTGCCAGTAAGCCACAGTCACGTGGTGATACACAGATTTAATAGAAATGGGTTAATCAAGATGTGAGAGTTAGCCAATAAGAGGCTAGAGCTAATGGGCCAGGTAGTGATTTAATTAGTACAATTTCTGTGTGATTATTTTGGGGGTTAAGCTAGCCAGGCGGCTGGGACAAAAAGCAGGCCCACTCCTCATTCAACACCCTGTGGTGTCTTAATAAACATGTTGAGGTTCCAAGCTACTGAAGTAGTAATAGCAGAAGCCTACCTGATCCCAGCTTTGTTGTATGAGTTTCTGTATACCTGTTCTTTCTTCATTCCCTTGCCGCCCCTAGCCAGGGTTCCAGGACCCAAGCCACACAGGCCACAGCAACTTCTAATATAACATCAGTACCAATCTACTCCAATGTATAATCCTCTCTTATCTACATTAGTTTTCTATATGGTTCCACCCTTTGTTCTGTATATGCTCAACACAGAAGACATAGTGAGCCAATTCAAATCCACATCAAATTATGCTACTGTGCTGGTTAGTATTTTATCAACTTCACACAAGTTAGAGTAATTTGGGAAGAGGGAACTTCAATTTAGAAGAGTCTCCTCAAGATTGTCCCCCATGAACAGGCATTTGACCCATTTTATTGAATAATGATGATTATAGGTAGGACAGGCTCATTAGGAGCCAAGTCAATGAGTGCAGTGCTACCCCTGGCAGGTGGTCCTGGATGGTATAAGAAAGCAAGGCTGAAAAAGCCATAAAGCACAAGCCAGTAAGCAGCACTCTTCTACAACCACTGTTTCAGTTCCTGCCAATAGGTTCCTGCCTTGAGTTACTGCAAAAATGTCACTTGTATTATGAACTACAAGGTATAAGAATAAATAAACCCTTTCCTCCAAAAGATATTCATGGCCATTGTATTTAATCATAACAGCAGAAGCATAACTAAGATAGCTATTTTTTGGTAGATATTACCTCTTAGTAAAGGCCAAAGTTGTTAAAGAAACCTTAAAAGCCCCAAATATCTCAGCATCACTTCAGTTTTCCAAATTCATCTCCCACTATGCTTATCCTTGTTCTCAAATATACTTACACTATTCCTTTACTGTTTCCTCAGTTGCATAAGGTATGACCCAACATCAGGACCTATACATAATCTATGTACAGATAGGTACCAATCTAGATTTCTCATTTCCTCCAGGTCTTTACTCAGGAGTCTCCTGCCTAGGGCACTGACTCCAAACTTCTATCTCTCCAAAAAATTATCTTATCTCCATTTTTTCTTTTATTTTTCTTCTCAGAATTTATAATCTAAGACACTAAATGCTTTAGTCAATTCAAGATGACATAGCAAAATACTATAGACTAAAAATCTTAAATATAAATACATTTATTAGAGTTTTCAAGGGTATAACATACAAAATCAAGATGCAGACAAGTTAGAATTCATTTTGAAACATTTCTTTTGGGTTGTCATCAGCACCAGTGCAACTATGGCTCACATGTGTACCCTTTCCCTTATCAGGGGAAGGGTAGGGAGAAGTCTCCCTAGTGGCAACAGTTTTTGGATGGGCACTAATCCCGTCAGGCCAACACCCCATTCTCGTGGCTTCATCTAAGCATAATTATTTTCCCCAAATCCCATCTCTAAATTCCACCACATTTTGGCTTTGGATTTCCTATGAATTTGTGTTGTAAGGAGGCTGCTTGTTCATTTCCTGGCTGCTCAGCCCCAAAATAATTGCACAGAAACTGTATTATTTAAATCACTGCTTGGCCCATTAGCTCTAGCTTCTTATTGGCTAACTCTTACATCTTAATTTAACCCATTTCCATTAATCTGTGTATTGCCACGAGGCAGTGGCTTACCAGGTAAAGTTCCATCTGGCTCTGGCATGGCTACATGGATTCTCCATGACTCCTCCTTCTTTCTCCCAGCATTCTGTTTAGTTTTCCCCACCTACCTCTATTCCCTGCACAGGCCCAAGACAGCTTCTTTATTAACCAATGCTATTCACAGCATACAGAGGGGAAATCCCACATCAAATTTGTGGGAAAACACAAATATTCAGTATAAAACATCACATATTCCATACTATGTCTTACTGGTTCAGTCAGTAACATCACATATACAATACTCAATGACTGACTGTTCTTGTTTATTGTTTACCTTCCTTACTAGAATTGATGTTTTATGAAGTTTAGGGTTTTCATTCACTTGTGTTCACTATTTTAATCCCTGTGTTTACAGTAATACTTGGCAGGCTGTATGGATTCAATAAATATTTACTGAGTAGTTGGATGAAATAAACTAATTGTAGCTTGATGTAAGCACTAAACAGTAAAGAAACAGACTGATTGACCAGAATGGAGGCCATCAACCTTGGCTGGTTGTTCAAATCACAGTAGGAAGTATTTGCAAATACAGATGCCTAGAATTCAACCTCCAAAATTCTGCCTTTCTTGGTCTAGAAGGGCTCTGGTCATAGTTTTATTTTTGATGTTCTCCAAGTGATTCTTTTTTCTTTTCTTTAAAAAAAAAACTATCTTTTCACATTTTACATACTTATCCCAATTCTCCAGTTCCCACTCCCTCTCCTCCTTCTGTTCCCTCCACCTTCCTCCCACTCCACCACCATCCACTCCTCAGAGAGGGTAAGGCTTCCCATGGGAAGTCAACAAAGTCTAGCACATTGCTTTGAGGCAAGACCAAGGACCTCCCCACTATATCTAGGTTGAACAAGGTATCCCTTCAAAGAGAATAGGTTCCCAAAAAGCCAGTACAAGCAGTAGAGATAAATCCTGGTCTCACTTCCAGTGGCCCTACAGTCTGCACCAGCCATACAACTGTCACCCACATTCAAAGGGCCTAGTTTGGTCCTATGCTGGTTCTTTGGCTGTCAGGTCAGAGTAAGTAAGGCTGAGAATCACTGAGTTTGAAACTAATGGGAAACATGAGAACCTACTGAAAATACAATTCACAGGAAAGACCTAATCTTATTCTGAGATGCTATCATTTATATGGAAACTTGGAGGGAAAACTAAGGGACAGGCAAGTTGGTGGCCAGGAGGGGGTTCAGTTTCTGGAAGATGGTCAGAATAAGAGTGAAATCATTAGAGTACAATTGAGTTTGGTGTGTTCTCAGAACAGAAGGTTATTGTGGGTCGTACAAAGCAGGGAAAAAAGAGTAGGACAAGATGAGATTAGAAAGGTACACAGGAACCACATAATGCTGGGCTCAGTAAACCATGTAAATTAAAAAGATATCTTACTTCATGAGATGAGAACTGTGAGATTTTTGAGGATGATGTGATCTGATTTACTGTGTTTCATAAAGGAATCAGTAAATGCAGAAAGAACTCAGGAGACTATTTTGGTAGTCTAAGAGCCTGAACTGAGCTAATAGCTAAGGATTTTCCCTGCTGTCTAGATGGCAGAAGTCTGCTCAGGCAAACTCACATAGATGGCCAGTGATTCCAGAAAATTTCAACATTTCAGAACATAGCTTGTTCTGTGATCAGTGGCTTCAGAGTTTGGAATCTGCATGCTCTGACTTGCCCGGGCCTTCCTAGTTGATCAGGTAGTGGAAATGGACCTATCTACTTAGCAAATAATCTAATCTGAAAGAGACTCTTTAAAAAGTAATAGCATCATTTACTCATGTAAATTTTAAAGAACTCCACTAATTTGCAATACTGACTCTTTTCTGCTTTTTGTAAGATTAAGACATGAAAGCACATAGAAATGACAGAAGAGAAAACAAGTATATCAGTAACTGCTCTTTTGCTTGACACCTTCTGCTGAGCACTGTCGTGTGCTTTGCACATGATCCAGTTTAATCTCAATCACAACTCAATGATATACGGAATGTGACATGCCATGAGAATGATGACAATAATAGTGGCTAGCATTCACTGAGTGCTTAGTCATTAGGCAAGGTGTTTTCACACATATTACTTAGGTAAATGTGCATTCTACAGATGAGGATATCTAGGGCCAGATAGGATAAAAGATTTGTCTCAAGTTACAGAACTAGGCAGTTGCAGTTCAGATAGTTAAACATGAGTGCTTTTAGAGGTATAAGAATTCACAACAGATGACACTTACATTGTTGAAAAGTACATGTATACAGTGAACAGGCCATGTAGAATACACACATTAGAGAGAAGGGCATCATGAAGAGGCTAGAAAATGACCCCACATGGTTGGAGTTGAGGGTGCATGATGGAGAAGAATGGTTCATTGGCAAGGCAGTTCTGCCCTTCAGTGTCTTTAACCATATCACTTGTGTCAATTGGGACCTGTAGCCTCTTATCAAAATTATTTGTCACTTG
The DNA here is from genome assembly GCA_004026605.1 of Ondatra zibethicus. Lineage (NCBI taxonomy): Eukaryota > Metazoa > Chordata > Mammalia > Rodentia > Cricetidae > Ondatra > Ondatra zibethicus. Next base: position 6,139 of record PVIU01023161.1, on the reverse strand, counting down.
GATCTTCATCATGAAGTGCTTGACTTTTTAAAGCCTCTTTCATTCAACCCTCATCAGAGAAGCTTCTTCTTACAGCAGATAGTAGTGAACACAAACACCCACAACTGGTCAATGTGCACAGAATAAGGGACTTTGTAGGGCTCAGCCCTAAGTGGGACTTCTATAATAAACCTTACTCTCAAAGCTCAGGGTAAGTTAATAGAAGGGGATGCCAGAATGATTGTAAGAGGCACAGGTGGCAGATTTCTTAAAGAAAACAGTGTTTTCTGTACACACCAGGGCAGATGCACATATGTAATCACAACAATTATGGCAGCATGCACGAGACCTGCATAAACTCAAGCCAAAAAATCCCAACATGGAGGAGGGGAAGTAGGCATGAAATCCCACCCATAGCTGGAGAGCTATTGCCACTTGATGACTTCTGGAAGAGAGGGGGAGTCAGTCTTCTTTAATAGTGTATCATCTAGTATATTGACCACACTCCAGAGTTGGACATCCCAGAGTAGTTGATCAACACAAACTAGACTTGATGATTTTTTTAAATGAGAAAGATAGAGAAAGAGATAAGAGAGAACATGAAGTTGAGTGGGTAGGGAGGAAGGCGTAGATCTGGGAGAAGTTGTGGGAGGGGTAAATTGGATCAAAATGCATTGTATACAATTCTCAATCAAAGAATAAAAATATCAATAAGATTCATAACCCCACTCCAAGTTAACAAAGAATACACTGTCCAATTCAAACCCTGATGACTAGTAAGTTGGCTCATGATAAGCCGGTAAACTGATAGCTTTTCAAGCTTATTTTTTCTTCCTTAGGTAGAAATGGTCCCCAGCAAAGAAATGGTCAAGCCAACAAAGAAAGTTCATCTCACCATAGTATGTGTAACAGAATTAATTGTCAGTGATCTAAATGCCTATCAATATGAGGCTGGTGAGACAAAAAAAAAGGAGCCACAAACAATAACATTTTGTTTTGGAAATAAAGTAAAACTGTGTTCTGACAAGGAAAGATGTTCCCAAAATATGTTGGGTGGGGGGAATCCTAGGGCTGTTCATACATTCATCAAACTAGCCAAATATATCTAGCAGAGTGTCAGAAGGATATATGGACTTTCACTTTCAGTGTATGCTATTGACCTTTATAACAAACCCATATACATTTATAATTAGAAAAAATACTCGTATTTCCATTTTGCAAAACAAACAAACAAAACCTCCACCTTCAAGTCTTTATCCATCTTGTCTTTTGTAACACTGTCAGTGCTCATATGTTGGGTTCAGTAATGCATTTGGTAATTTTCTCCTATGATTTTCCCATGAATGAACTGCAATAAAACAATAATGTTTTAACCAGACTATAATATAGCCCAATGGAGTGGCAACTGATTAAAGAATTTTGCCCACAGCATAGGTGGCAACCAGTAGAAAAGTCTCCAGAGAAGGACCACAGGGCTTTTCCAACTTCATTAATAATTTCAATGATATATAAAATGTACTTACCACTTCTGAAGATGACTCGAAGCTGGCAGAGTATCAAATACGTTGAAGAACAAAATTGAGATTCAAAGTGAACTCAGATGAGCTGAGATATGTGGCTAAAATTAAAAAGGTAAATTTTAAATAAGATAAAGAAAAATACTCAACAAAAACCTTAAAACTCCATTTTGTGACAGTAGAAGAAGGACATTGTCTCAGAAGCTGCTCACATAGACACTGACCAAGCAACCAAAGGTTTTACTGGGCCCACAAATGCAATCTGAGCCAACAATTTAATGAAGGTAGCAGATTTGGCTGGTAAACTGACAGAGTACCATTTTAGGATGTATTAATTCAAGTATCATTCCTAGATTCAAAACGGGAGAGATTGTTGTACTGCAACCTTCCACATTCCTCCCCAGGATCTCTTGGTTCAATTCTAAACAGCAAATATTTAGAGGGTCACTGAAAAGATATAACATCTCCCAGGAAAAGACAGAAGATGGGGGAAAAAAACAAGGCAAAACATAACAAAAAAAATCAGCCCATGGCAGGAAAAGATTTGGAAGAGACTTGGCGTCTGTGAATCAGAACTGTTATACACAGGACATTTGCTTGCCTCCAAAACTCTCCTGCTTTCATATAGAAGATATGCCCTTTTTACCCTTTTCTTGGGTTGCTTGGGCACAAGGACCACTGCCACCCAGTGGTGGCAAGAAGGCAGGTTGTACAATAAGCCATTCAGAAAGTTTTTCTGACTTTGAGAGGTCTTGTTAGAGACTGGGTAGGCTGATAAGGTAAGAGAGTTTCAAATCCTAGCTGCATGAACTGAAGCCAGTGGTGGAATTGTCCTAATGAGGTCTCTTTAAGCTCCAAGGGACTACATATCTTTTCCCCAAGTCACTGTGACATGATTCCTTTCTGTACAATGAGCCTGCATTCTGCAGTTCACAGTGTTACGGGCAGCATTGTAGGACTTGCTGGAATTCTATCTCACTTATTATTGTTCCTGGCCAACTGAGGCTTCGAATCCCACTGCTTAGAGGACAGGCAGATGAACACAACATTGTCAACTCAAGTTCCTACTCAAAGGACCTTCTTCATTTCCTCCTGTCTTTCTGAAAACAGTCACCACATTAACTCAAAAGCCCTGAAACATTTGGTCTGAGGGACTGTCTAATCTCCTATCCCACTACCCTTTCATTCTTTAAATTCGCTCCAGCAACACAGACTTCTAGGTACCTTCCGAAATGGTAAGCATGTGTCTGACTTGAGGACAGATTCCTGCCTATTCTTTCTGCTTACAACATTTTCTCTTGAGGTGCCTGCATGGCTCACTCTACCACCTCCTTCAAGGCTCAACTCAGATCACCTCAGTGGGGCTTTTTCTGACCACTCGTTTTTTATTTTACATACCAAACAGTTTCCCCTCCCTCCTCTCCTCCTGTTCCCTTTCCCCACCTCCCTTCTACCCCAACATCCACTCTTTCTCCATTCAAAAGCCTTCCCATGGGAGTCAACAAACATAGCATATCAAGTTGAGGCAGGACCAAGCTCCTCCCCCTGCATCAAGACTTGGCAAGGCATCCTACCATAGTGAATAGGTTCCAAAGATCCAACTCATGCTTCAGGGACATGTCCTGATCCCACTGCTAAGGACCCCACAAACAGAGCAACCTACACAACTGTCAGCCACATTCAGAGGGTCAAGGTCAGTCCCATGCCAACTCCCAAGATTTCAGTCCAGAGTCCTTGAATTCCCACAAGCTCAGGTCAGCTGTCTCTGTGGGTTTCCCCATCATGACCTTGATCCCCCTTGCTCATATAATGCCTTCTCCCTCTCTTCATCTGAACTCCAGGAACTCAGCCCAGTGCTTGGCTGTGGATCTCTGCACCTGCTTCCATCAGTTACTGGATGAAGGCTCTGTGATGACAACTAGGGTAGTCACCAATCTGATTACAGATCTGACGACTCTTTTAAAATCTATGTTGTACAGGCTTCTACACACACGCCGACAATTCCAACCACTTTTCATAATTAATATAATGCAATATGCTTTTTTGGTAGTTTATTATGGTTTCCTTTCTCTTTTGAACTGTAAGTTCTTTACATATGGACATGTAGTTCTCATGTCTGATGTGTATGTGTTTGGGGGGCATTTTCCGCTTCTAGCACCACAGACACGGTAAGTGTCTGGTGGACTGTCTCCCAAATCCATACTTTTCTTCTTATATTATCTTGACACAACAACAACAATCATGTGCTAGTAAAAACATAAAATTTCAGTTAAATTAAAGAAATTTCACTTTAGCAAGTGACTTCCAAACTGATAACAAGATATTGAATACTGAGTAGGAAGATTGGCGATACTTTTGTATATTTTTCCCAATTTCCTTGATTTGTCATGTAACTATGTCACATTACTGATTAACTGATGATAATAATTATAGTAGCTAATATCAGCTGAGTGTTAACAATGTACGAACATTGTGATAAACACTTTACTTGATTAAGATATTTAGTCCCCATGACAGTCCTTTGAAGTTGGCACTACTAAAACCCCCATCCTAAAGACAGGAAAACTGAAAAGAAAGAAGTTATCAAGTCCTGGCCATGGTCACACAATTAACATCAGACAAATTTCAAGGTGCATGTAATTAACCCTTGTCATCAAAGTAAGATGGGAAATTGATGATGGTGATAAAGATAAATCTAGTGTTGCTAGTCTTAATCATGCATCAGGAGCTATGCTGATTATCACACATCATCTCATTGAAATCTTGGAATACTACTATTATTTGGCTGTTTTTCTGCCTAAACTACCTGTAATTTACTCAGCTATTAACAGTCACACTTAGCCTTGATTTCATGAGACACGTGCTTTGATTATCTTTCTGCACAGTAGACCAGTAGGGAAGCGGGAAAAGCCTCTTAGTGCCACTTGAACTTTCCACATCTTGAAAAGTAGGCCTTCAGAACATTTGATGATTTCAGTCCTCATAAGATACTTCTTGCTTCCTTGCTTCACCAATTTCCCTGCCAATGACAGCCCAAAACACAGTTTCAATGCTGTTTTTCTAAAGGATCCATTTTTGGCCTTTCTGCCATGCTCCTCTCTCTCTCTCTCTCTCTCTCTCTCTCTCTCTCTCTCTCTCTCTCTCTCTCTCTCTCTCTCTCTCGTTCATACACTACAATCACGTCCAGCTTTATAGTGTCATCTTTCTTTCCATTCAGCTAGAATACAGTTCAAGAAAGCAGCTGAGTCCTATGCTCCTTGGAATGTCCCGGGTCAATAGTTTGCACGCATTATAGATCCTCAGTAATTACTGTATTGAGTTAGTCATAATGCTATGCCCTCATAGTTGTACAAATGTTCTTTTGTCCAAGGCACTCTCACCTTAGCCTCACAGCAGACCTGAGAGACAAGAGAAACAGGTCCGATTCTACTCATGTTGATAGCTATAGGAATAGGGAGCCAGGGAGGTTGAACAAGTTGTCTAAAGTCACATATCTGAGAAGTGAGACTAGCTCCCCAGAGTCTTTAGAGTAGACCACGCTGATTGCACAGAAAGATGCTGCTGGTGCAAGCACTGGTAATAACCTTCCTATAAAGACCTTGCCTTGATTCGATCATTGAAGCAAAGGCAAGGCAGAAGGCCAAGAGGCAATCTCCTCAGTAAAGGTAAACACATCCACTCTGGTGAGAAGTGCCTGGGGCTTATCAGCTGAATGGTGATGACTCTGTTACAGTCTGTGTGGAGAGGCCTGGTGACTGAATGCTGTCTTCTGCACATGGAAACTATTTCAGCCTTCAGTATAAAGGAGACAGCCTAGCAGACAATATGGTAAATGGGAAAGAGCCCTAAGATGCTGGAAGCCCGGGTTCAAGATCCAATTCTGCTACAAACTATGAGTGTGACTACGTGGAAGGCTCCTAACCAGCATGGTGCTCTACTTCCTCTTTAGAAGACTGCAAATTGCAAGGCCACTCATAGCTTGAAAGTTTTTTAAGTTTAGGGCACATACATCTATGATCATAATTTTATGATCCATTGCATCATACTTGAACTGTAGACAGACTTTCTTTGATGTAATATGGAAAATAATTTCAAATTCTTAATATACATGGGAAGGTGAAATGACTTTTGCATAAACTTTACTCATCTTCTTTAAAAAAAACATGTAGTAGGTTAGTGTAATAAATATCATAAGGAAAATAAAAGGCCAAGTAGGAAGGCAACAGTTCCAAAATGGTATGGTTGAAGATCCTGCAAGGCCAACAGTTATATAGATGGTGTACAGAGATGCTACAATGATCAAATGACCACACTGTCACATGTTGCCTGGGAATTGGAATTCAACATTGCTTGCTCCTTTCATGTGGACTTCGTGGCTGAGAAGGTAATGACATAGTATCTTCCACATACCAAGTGCACACTGAAAAGATAAAGAATGTGTGCTGAATTGTTTGTAATAGGCAGAACCTGGAAACAACCTAGGTGCCCCTCAATGGAAGAATGGATCAAGAAAGTGTGGATTATATACTCATTAGAATACTACTCAGCGGTAAAAAACAAGGACATCTTGAAGTTTGCATGCAAATGGATGGAAATAGAAAACGCTATCCTGAGTGAGGTAACCCAAACCCAGAAAGATGATT
>PVIU01023160.1:0-27959 GCA_004026605.1 Ondatra zibethicus | reverse complement strand
TTTTGAACTGTTTCAGGTACCTGTTTGATTGCTTTTTCTTGGTTTTCTAGGGTATCTTTGAGGAATTTATTCATTTCTTCTAACTTTTTGTTAGTTTTCTCATCCCTTTCGATAAAGGAGTTTTTCACCTCTTCTTTAAAGTACTCTATAATTTTCATAAAGGTACGTTTAAAGTCAATTTCTTCTACTTCATCTGGGATAGGTTGCTCGGGCTTTCCTGTTTCATAATCGCTGGATTCTGGTGTTATCATGTTGCTTTTCAGGTTGTTGGACGAATTCTTTGATTGGCGCCTGCCCATCTCTTCTGAGAGTTGCCTGCTCTGCTCCGTTCGGCTCCGCTTGGCTCCCGGGGTCAGGGTCCAGATGAATCTGTGGAAGCAGGGTCCAGATGACTCCGCGGAAGCTGGTTGGGCGAGGTTCCCAGTCCCAAGGGCAGGCCTACTGAGGGTTGTCGGCTCTGCTTGGCTGGACTCCTTGGGACAAAGGAGGCCCCCTAGCAGGGGACTCGCCCTTCCCCCAAGGCCTCAGCCCGGGTAGGCCGAACTCGGGTGCAGCCAGGACCACGCAGATGAGAAGGGATGCCCGGGGGCGAGCAGGGTTGGACCAAACAGCCTACTAAACTGTTCTTTAGGGAACTTCATAGTGATCCAACTAGGAAGTCAGTGGAACTTGTGAAGTCATATGTACTATACTCAGCAAGACTGGGTTGGGGGCTTTGAATGAGATAATGATAATTAGGACTTCGAAGACAAATTGAGTCTTTGTAGGTGTTGATTTTGTTTAACCTCTGTGCTCCCATCTGTGCAATGAACCCTCTGTAGGATGATATTGTGATATACTCACCCTAGCGAGAAATCTTTGATTTGCAGCTTCTGACATAAGAAGTAGGAGAGACTGAATATTAGCCTTGAGTACAATCCATTTTCTGCATTATTACTTTATGTGGCAATTTTGAGGTCATGTCAAGTATGCATTTAAAGAAGGAATGATTCTCTTGCAAATTAAACCAAATGAATAGTCACTGATGTCTTCACGGAGAAGGAAGTTTAGATAACCTCAATTAAAAACAAATATCACCATGCACCACTGTTCGTGCTTTCTGAACATTGCATAAATGCACAGCACCATTCTCTTCCTTCGTGCCTCCTCCCTTTACTCAATAGAGTATTTTAGTGGCTTGTCCCTGTTATGTATGGATCAGCAATTCATAGTTTGTATTTTGTTCTGTAAAAAGTATACCTTTGTTAAAAATACTATTTAAAATAAAATCAAAAGAATCATCTTCTGTAAGTCTGTTTATACTTAGGTTGGGAGTAAATAAATACATTAGGAAGAAGAAGAGTTGGCTGCAGCAGAAGATCATCTTTATGGTGGATTCTCTATCACACATGAAGGGGAAACTATTTTACTTTATAATGCATTAGTTTCCCCTGTTTTGTTCCCATTTGGGATATTGTTAGACACTCAGGCTTTATGACTAGTAAATAGTGAAAATTTGATTTCTTCCTTTCCAATTTGCAACCCCTTGATTTCCTTTTGTTGTCTTATTGCTCTAGCTAGAACTTTGAGTACTATATTGAATAGATACAGAGAGAGTGGACAACCTTGTCTTGTTCCTGATTCTAGTTGAATCACTTTGAGTTTCTCTCCTTTTAGTTTGATGTTGGCTGTTGGTTTGTTTTATATAAGCCTTTATTATGTTTAGGTATGTTCCATGTATTCCTTCTCTCTCCAAGACCTTTATTATGAAGGGGTGTTGGATTTTGTTGAAGACTTTTTTCAGCATCCAATGAGATTATCATGTGTTTTTTCTTTCAGTTTGTTTATATGATGGATTACATTGACATATTTTCATTGGTTGAACCATCCCTACATCTCTGGAATAAAGCCAACTTGATCATGGTGGATGATTTTTGTGATGTGTTCTTGGATTTGGTTTGATCATTTTTGCATCAATGTTTATGAGGGAGATTGATCTGTAATTCTTTTAATACTTTTTCTTAGTTGCATCTTTTTGTGACTTGGTTATAAGGGTAACTATAGCCTCATAAAGGAGTTTGGCAATCTCCCTTCTGTTTCTATTATATAGAATAATTTGAGGAGTATTGATATTAGCTCTTTCTTGAAATTCTGATAAACTTCTGTGCTGAAACTGTCTGGTCTGGCCCTGCCCCCCTTTTTTTTGGTTGGGAGACTTTTGATGGATGCTTTTATTTCTTTAGTGGTTATAAATCTATTTAAATTTTTTATTTGTTCTTGATTTAATTTGGTATGTGGTACCTATCCCGAAAATGGTCACTTCTTACCAGTGATGACAAGACTTGAGAATGGATCTGCTTTTCTAATATGAGGTTGGATGGGGTTGACTACAAGGCTACAGCCTAGACAGTAAATGTGACTTTTAAGCTGTTTAGTACACACCTTGACTAGACTGGTGTGGACTACTCCTTTCTGATTTTGATTGCCTTTCAGGAGATTACAATGGCAATTTGTCATCAGAGCACCTGAGAGCTGAATTGAAGATCGTGTGCTTTCTGGAGTACCAGTAATGCGTTCAAGTGAGTTCACATGATAATTTTAAAACAATAGTCATTGAGCTTGTGTCTCTTTGCATCATTTCTAACTGATTGATATATAATAGATTTGGTGAAACTGGTCTCTCTATTAGTTGACAGTACCTCCAAAAATCTTGTTAATTATCTTCCTTTTACTCATAACTTTATTTATTAATTTACTCAATCAAACACTGTTTTAGGGGGTATAAGGCACCTAAGCCTCAGGAATTCCTGCTATTTTCCACAATTGTACCTAATACTCATTTTTAAAACTCTGGTATCATCTCCTCTAGGAATATTTCCCACTTCTGCACCTCTGAAGGCCTTGCTTTCTTTATTGATCTTGGGTACTGCTACCTTGCACCTGGTTTATAATGTTTTCTTATAAGGGCATAGGTTTTTGGCATGATGACATTTCAGTCTCTAAAGAGATATAAGAGTTCATCAAATTATAAATTGTGGGAATGCTGAGTATTCAGTGCATTGTATGTAGTGTGTATGTTAGACTATTCATAATGGTGGAAAACACCCAAGCAAGGCAATATAAGGAATGAAAGATTAATTTTGACTCATTAATACAGAGGTGCATGCCCACACAGATCTATTGCATTTATTATCATACATGGTAAGGTCAAACATCATGGTGAGTTGCATGCAGTGGGACAAAGTTTCTCACTTATAGGTGGATAGGAGGCAGAGGCAGGCAGTTAGGTGGGTGGGCAGGCCAGGGCAAGATTCAGCATTGAGGAAATCATTTCTTCTGAGTATGTCCTACTTCCTAGTTTGCAATAGCCGGGGACCAACCCCTTAACACAGGATTTAACTTCAGATTGAACTGTAACAGTAGGTTATGAAAATACACAGGAGGATGGACATTTCCTATGCAACACTTACATTTCCTCAATTAAGAATAGTCACTAAAGTCTTTTTAAGCATGGACATCTGAGTGCTTTAGCACCATTTATAGTAGTTAACTCATTTAAACCTGGTGACACCCTAGTGCTTACCTTAGGGTTGGCATGGTTATGATAGTAAAAGGTATCTTTTAGGTTTATTATGAAGCACTCATTTTTATTCATGTGGAAGGTGCCTTTATGTGCCAAGGCCCTTAGTTGTTTTCTTGGTGTGCACGCATTTGGAAGTTGAGCCATCTTGTTGGAGTTTGAACATTTAAACAGGATTGGTTGAAGACTGTCAAAAGCACGAATCTTCCTTGCTTTTGCTATTGACCCCGTCCGCGGCTTTTCTCCCTATGCTCAAGTCCTAAGAGGAGGATTTGCTGATTCTTTATTATCCTGTATAGATGTTTTCTAGATAGTATATTTAGTATCAGGGAGTTGAGAAGGACTCATGAACTACAGGAATTACCTTGACTCTTATGAGGGACCCAGGCTTCCCTTAGTCAACAAGCTGTTGATGGTATCCCTGCCCTCAGTCTTTGGAAAGGCCTACTTTAGAAGAGCGAGCTTCTGGTGAATCCAGATGGTTGGACAGGGGCTGTATAAACACCTCTCCGGTATGGAGTTAGCTCGGGCACTCTTCTGTGTACACAAAGTTGCTTTATATTTTGTTTGAGAATCGCTCTGCAAGGGAAGGACATGCATGGAGGAAACCTGAAGGGACTGAGAATAGTGTTCTCAAGCCCATCAGTTCCCAGTAGGAATCCTGGGGTGGCGGCATTCAACGATGAGGAAGGGACTTCTGTGTAGTCCTGGAGTACTTCCACTTAACATATTCAGTGCCATTTTTATTTGTTACAATGTGAATTCGAACCGCTTGCCACCTACATAGACCACAGGTCCATCTAGGGGACTGCATGCATTAATGACTGCAAAGTGCTGTGACCTTCTCCCATGAAAAGGGCTGCGAGACTCCAAACTATTATTATTATCATTTCATGGACATTTTGCAGTTCCCACTGGTTAGTTTCATTCTCCCCTTTAATCTTGAGTGCATTAAAATGGCTAAATAAAAAGTATTTTGAGTAAATAAAGATACCCATGATTTTTTAAAAGTTGTTTATTATATATTTTGATGTGAATCATCACCTTCTCCTGACTTCCCACATAAACCGCTATGGCTAAACAGCCCTGTAATGATATTGCTACTTGACTATAATTTAGAATGCTATAAAGATTATTTAGCACAAAGGAGTATTTCTAGTGAAAATTTAGCTACTCCTTTCAAATAGATTTACATTAAATCTTGGGCTGGATTTTAGAAACATTCAGCAGAGCAAAAATAAAATGCAGTTCATATTTCCACAAAATATCTGCCTCTTCACTGGCTTTTTACCTTCTGTTTTTCTTTGTAGCAGATTGCTTATGTAGATTCCATTGAAGTCTCCTCTCCTCCCATCTCAGCCAATTCTTCCCTATACTTTTACTTCTATCCTTAAAAAAAAAAACAATGACTAAATAAACCACCTATACTGTGCAAAGCAGCTCAATGTCTGGCATACTGCCATTTAGACTGAGATGTAGAGTGTTATCATTATTGCTATTACCTACCACACAATGTACAAGCTCTTGAAGAGACAAAGGGGAGTAAGGAGCTGCTTTAAGAATTTTGTAGTCCTGGGGACTAGAGATACAGCTCTTTGTTAGAGTGCTTGCCTAGTATGTGTAAGGCTCTGGGATCCACCCCAACCATATGCAAAGCATCCACATACAGTGGAACATTCCTTTACATTCACTACAGCAAAAACATCTCATGGCGCTTTATATATACACTTTACATGTTGATTAAAAAATTAAAAGAACAAATAAGTGCTATGAAATTTTACAGTGTGAGAATGAAAGATGTGGACATGTATGCATGTAGGTAGCAGAATGAGAGATGTGGACATGTATGCTTGTAGGCAGCAGTATGCTATTACCATGCTAAAAAATTGGGAAAGAAAAAAATGAAAATATCACAATACAGTAACTTCTAGATGAACCTATAAACAATAACAATTGCAACCCCTCTGGTATAAAATTTTATTTTATTTTTTTGCAATTTTCTGCATGAGTTTAGACTAACAATCTTTCTGCCTTTGAGTATTTCTTTTGTAGAGTTTGGGTAGCTATTACCTCATCACAGTTATTATAAATCTTCAATAATTTATTGTATATAAAGGACTGTATATATAGAATAAAAGGAATATTCATTTCTATATTTATTACTTTAATTGGTAATAGAAAAAAACACATGTATATATGTACACACATTTACAATCCACGGGCTTCTTTTTAAATAATCATTATTTTTGCACTTCATTTTTAAACTTATTCAGGGTGCTTTTAGATCCTATTTTAGTTTGTCCTTTAACCCCTTTCATCTCACTTTTTTCAGACTATGCCATTGAACATGGTATTTAATCAAAGTACTTGGCTCTTTCCATGTTCTTGTAGTCATATGTTACAAAGATTCTGGGCACACATAGGCAATGGTGACTGAAGACTGATGAAAAGTCCCCAGCTGCCCACTGTCTCCCAATTAGATCACTCCTCCATGAGAATAGAATGTACTTTCCACATGCCAATCCATTCCAGTTGCCTTTAATTCCCACCACCGTGCTTAATAATATCACCAATGACCTTCATCTTGCCCAATCTAGAATCCAACATGTATCCTATTTCCAACCCTCTTCTAATATCTCCTTGAAAAAGCAGGTTAGATGGAGAGATTTCTTCTTCTTCTTTTTACATCTGTCTGCACCCCCATCATGTGCCCTTTGAGGACCATTTCAAATTGTTAATGGCATCTCTCCCCCCAACTCCTCCCCACCGTTGACCACACCTTTACCATGAAACACTGGTAACTGAGAAAAGACTCCAGTAAGCTATTCATGTTTACTTCACTTACTGGCCTTTCCAGGGACGTGTAGAATGTCAAAGTCCTTCGACTCCTGATTATTCCAAATGAGGATATATTTCCAGTGCAAAAATCCAAGCTGTGATTTAGGGCAACCAAGGGAAGTTTTTCAGCACAGATTAGGATATCCTATTCTTTTAAACTTGACCCAGTGGAAAGCCAGCCCTATATTATATGAATGGGACTGGAATGTCGAAGGGCTGGAAGGACAGTTAAAAAGGTCATTCCCGAGATGATGCTTAGGTCTTGTGCCCGCTGTCATGTTGGAAGAGAGCCGCTTGTTTTTCCCGGCCTCCTGGCTAGCTTAGCCCCGAAATAACCACACAGAAACTATTAATTTAATCACTGCTTGGCCCATTAGCTCTAACTTCTTATTGGATAACTCTTACATCTTAAATTTAACCCGTTTCTATTAATCTGTGTATAATCATGAGGTCATGGCCTACCAGCAAAGTTTCAGCACATCTATTTCCGGTAGCTCCATTTTGTCTCCCTGACTCCACCCTTCTTTTTCCCAGCATTCCCTCTAGCTTTTCCTGCCTAGTTCTGTTCTGCCCTTGCCATAGGCTCAAGCAGTTCTTTATTCATTAGACAATAAAAGCAACACAGAGATAGCAGGACCTCCCACACCACTGCCACAGTCTTTGTGAGTTCATATGTGCATCTCCCTTCACTTTGAGAATTTGGAAAACGCTGTTTCTTGGCAGTCATCTATTACCTTGGTCTCTTACAATCTTTCCACCCTCTTTCATGTTGATTTCTGAGCCTTCTAAGGAGATGTCTGACGCATACATCCTGTTTGAGATAGGTACTCCTGAAGACACTTCTCTACACAGTGACCAGTGAATCTCTGTGCTATTTGTCATCTAATGCAGAAAGAAGCCTCTTTGATAAGAGTGAAGAGATGCATCAATATCTGGGTATTGCAGCAAGTCATTAGGAGTTATTTTGATACTAGATCCATTTAGCAGAATGATGGTAGTAATTTCCTCCCTAGGGCCTAAGACATCTGTAGAACAGGTTCTTACCCTGTTACAGAGCCAGGTTGAGGTTACTTCTTGTGGAATGTGTCTTAAATCAATTGAAAAGTGTTTGGCCACTTCTATAACATCCTGCCACTACTGTACCAATGGGCATATCTTTCCAGGACAGTCATTTTGTAGCTCACAGGGATCACATCGGGGTAAGACTAGTGCTTGCTTTCTCCCCCAGTAGTCTGCATAACACTTTCCAGCACCATGAAAGCTACTCAGCTGAACTGAAATTTCTTGGTCAGTAAACTCAGTGCTAGCATGGAGAGGGGTGGATATAAGTCCCATGCTTGGCTGAGAAACTGCTGGTACCTTATAACTGTGGGGAGAAGGAAGGATCACTTCCTTTAATGACACGACCCCTGCTTTGGCAAGCACCCTTTAAGGCAGGCCCCACATTCAAGTATTCAGGCAACCCAAAAAAGGTGGACTCAACTCAATGGTCTTAAACTAACAAATGAGATAACAGGATGTTAGGTAGGTAGCAAGTGGTGGTGGATCAGGGAAGTGTCAGGGGAATATGATTAAAATATGTTTTATAAATTTCTCAAAGAATTAATTAAAATATGTTTAAAAGAGATAGTGGGGGAAGAGGAGGAGTTTCATGTTTCTGTATCACAGTATCTCTTTCTGTTTTTTCCATAGCTCTCTCATCTCTTAAATGGCAAATTCCTTTTGTAAAGTTTTCAGCATAGATCAATGAGCAATCTGTCATCACTGAATTCTTATTAATATAATAAAATGCCATTAATAGTTAGGGAAGGATTAACATGGGGTTAAATAATGCCTAAAAGTTAAGGATCTTAAAACATATTTTTACAACTAAATGACAGACCAAAGAGAGAATGTTTTTAAGAAACCTACAAAATATTTAAACATCAGATTTAATTGAATCAAAATTAACAACATTTGGAGAGCAATGTATATGTGAAGACCTTACAATGTACCATGTCATGGGGTGGTTTGGGTCATAGGCAGCTTCAGGGTTTATTAGAAGAGATGTGTGACTCACAGCTACAAGCAGTGGCTGGAACAGGTAACATTCACAGCATATCCTCAGTGACGTCGATAAAACCCAGCATTTAGATTCTGGCATATTCTGAAAAGAAAATTACGGTGACATAGTGCTACTGCCAATTATCGGGCTGGGAGTGACAGCCAAAGGAACTGAGTGGAGAGTCAAGCTGGTCATTTCCCTCACAGCACTGGCTTTTCAGCCGCAGGGGCTTGAGTTCCTAATCAGATTTTTTTTTGATTCCCGTGTTCACCCTGGACAAAACTACATTTCCCTCATCTGAAGTCTGTCACCATGTGTCCAACATGCCATCTTACCTTTTCCAGATGTGGGATTTACTTTTAAGATTCAGTGACTTTAAGAAGATGGTGGGTATTGTAAGATGTAAGATCTAGGCCAAGGTATAAGAAACTGCCACATGTACTTCACATTTGAGACCATATGCATTTAAAGATGTTAAGGTGGACTCAAGAGATGTGCTTTCTTTAGTTCACAATCCAAGACAGTATCCCAATTACTCCTTAAATTCCAGGCCTGCCCCTCACCTACAGAAACATCTTACTATATAACACAAGGAAAGGAACCACTTTCTCTCGGAAGTGATAGCAACCCATCAGCAATTCTTATGAATTACACATGAAATACTGTCTCTTTTCATCTCTTCTGTCACTGCTACACAGGTGCGAACTGTGCTGTGGCATGTTTCAACCACTCCTTAAGCTGATCTTACTCATGCGTGCTTTCGTTGTTCAAAGTCTTCTTGCATAAAAGATCCAAAAAGGTCTTGCTAAGACAGTCATTAGAATTTGTTCCTGGACCATTAAGTTTACTTTCATTGTTTTCTACTCGACTCACATGAAAAGGCAAGACCTCTGTTAAGGGTACCACCACCCACCATGGTGCTTTATACAGCCATAGAAGATTAACTAAGATGCCATCCATCTTCCCTCAGGAGAGTCTGGCTCCCTGAGAATGGTAGCCTTTTCTGATTTATTTACTGTTATACCCCCTCATTTTCAATGCCACCAAGCCAAAGAGGCACTCAATAAGTGAAAGACAGAGTTAATATATATGGCTCTGAATCCCAGAGCTGCAAAATGCAGGGCACATGGACCTCCTCATTTTCTTTAGAGCTGTGCAGTTGGCTATTTAAGCATTTCCCTCTGCCAAGCTAGCTGCTGTATCAAGATTCCTAAATGGACCTTCATCTTCTTGAGAGACTGGGTTTGATAATTGTATGATTCAGCTTTATAATTCTTCTTTTCCAACCTATAAAAAATACTCATCTAGAAAACAAATGTTCCCATACATGGAGTTTGGAAGTTATGGGTGAGAACTGAGGAGAAAGAATAACTTCTAATACATACACATACATAATATACATATGTATGTGTGTCTATAGCTGCATATATATATGCATTATCTTGGCCACTTACAACCCATCTCTTTAGTAGAGAGACTGTGGTCTAGACAAGGAAAGAACCTTTCCTGTTATTACATAGTCAGTTATATTCATAAGCAGAATCCTGATACACTATACTTCCCCCTTGACTGCCCTGATTTTAGGCTGGAAACCCAAAAGATGAGATACCAAGGGGTCTGAGTCCCATAACTTCTGGATGAGACAGTACAACATCACATTTAAACAAAACAAACTCAAACAGCTTCTGAATCTCAATGTTCATAGCATGTGCATAGTGTAGCAGGGACAGTGGCTAGCCTGTATCCCAGAACTGTTATTTTAGGAACAGAGAGGCTGGTGTGCTGTGTGTGTTCTTTCTGTAGGGCGTTTCATTTTGTCATCCTTCATTTTTCGTTCAGAACAATAATTTGTCTCCAAACTCTGGTTGTTTTGGGCATCGTTTAATTCATTCAGTACTTTTCTGGACCTTAAGGATCTTTTAGTTTATTGGGTTAGACCAAATATTGTGGTTAAATACCTACTAGGTGTCACAATTTCATTCTCTTTAATTCCTGAAGCTGAATTTGAATTAGCACTCGTGTGTGTGTGTGTGTGTGTGTGTGTGTGTGTGTAGATGTGCATTTCTATATCGAAACATTTTCTTCCCACTGAAGCCAAATGTTAAATGCACTCATTCTCAGCTGAATTTTAGAAAGCCAAATTGCATGGTTTAAAAGTGAAAAATCAAAGTATCATTTTAGGATATGTCAGGTAAATTCTAAATCTGTGTGTTGGGGCTTGTTGTTTGCTAAGTGCAGACCCAGGCTGGATCTAAAATTAACATTCCCTCAGAGTACAGAAAGAGGCTCAGGCAAGGCTAGCCTGTACTTCAGAGGACTGCAGAGGCTTGGTTGTTCCATGACTTTGGTATTTGTCTGGATATTTAGGTGGACTTTACCAGTGCCGGGTAATCTACTAGCTGAGCTTCCCCTCTGTCTGTAGCTGAGTGAATACCTTAGGTACTTCTCTCCTTCCAGTCTAGCAGAGGCGATTCAATTGTGATGATGAACACAAAAAAATCCCAAGTCACATTCTATTTTCATAATTTACTTCTGAAACAACCCTTGTATGAAACATAATTCCTTTTCTCTGTTCTCATTTACTTGGTGACCACATGACTCAGTGTTTTCTCTTCTGCTGAGAGCCATGAAGGATTTATCAATAGGCATTTTGTGATCATAGCTATCCCAGAGGCCACCCTACTTTATACATCTTACCTAACTTGCTACTACAACTGTTAACGGCATCTTCACAAACATAATGCCTTTTTATGAAAAAGCAACAAAATCAGCACATAAAAGAAATCTCTTATTATGGGCTTCAAAGGGGTAGAAGTTGGTATCCAAGAAATGTATGAAATAGAAGTAGATGAAAGGAAACACAATCAGAAAGGAAATATGCCCATGATTAATCAAAGACAAATAATTCCATCATTGAAAACTGAGTCAGTATTTAAGGTTTTATTCTATTCTTTTACACCAGAATTCTGCAAGACTTTGAACTCTCAGCATTAGAAATGAAAGGACATAAAGTCTTTACTCAGGATCTTTTTTTTTTTAAAGCAAAGCAGAATTCTGTACTTAAAAGCATATAGTAATTGTTCCTTATTGCCTCCCAGATGAAAGTCCAGGTTCCTGCACCTAGCCCCAGAAGCCCTGCATAGCTGGAGTTCTCTTCTCTCATCTCCTTAAAGTCTTAACAGGAATCATAAGCTCTGGTTAGCCTTACCTGAGCTCTCCTTGCCCATAAAATGCCTTCTTTGTATCTCTTTTCAAGCAGCTTAATGTCTAAGAGCCTGTTATAGTCCATATAATACTGTCAGCCAGTCCCTAACACCTAAACACAGAGAAGAGGATATTTTACTGAAGTTCAGTTCATATCTTCAGTGGACTTTTCTTTCTAGGCCCAGCTATAGTTTGTATCTCCCTTCTCTGAGCTCTTCTAGCACCTACGCCTCCAGCTCTTAGCTCCAGTCCACCGTGACATCATGGGCTGCTTTTTGTACCTAGGAATAGGTGAGAAACTCCTTCAAGAATAAAAAGACAGCTTTTATTTCTTTTAACATTCCCCAGATGGCCTAAGAAAGTGAAGTGAGGCTGGGGGACACAGCTCAGAGCATAATATGATTGTTCTAGGTGAATGAAGACCTGAGTTTCAGCTTCCTGAACTCCTATTAAAACAAGGGTGGTGGTGTGTTCTTCTAATTCCAGCACTGATGAAACATATGAATCCCTGAAGTATACTATCTAGTCAGCCAAGTCTAATTGGCAAGTTCCAAGCCAATGAGAGACTCTGTCTCAAAGAAGAAAGTGGATAGCTTCTAAGTAATGATACCCCAGATGCTGACTCTGACCTCCACATGCATGTACAATATGCATATATACACTCATCCATAAAGCACTCATAATAATATAGGCAGGAACATATATACATATGTACATCATAAAGTACTCATGATAATATATACAGGCATATATATACATACATATGTCATAAAGCACTCATAATAAGATATGCAGGCATATATACATATGTATATGTATATCATAAAGCAGGCATAATAATATATACATGAATAGATACATATGTATATGTATATCCGAAAGTACTCATGATAATATATACAGGCATATATATGTATGTGTATATGTATACACATGTATATATGCATCTATGGCTTTGGTAATGTAGAATTATGTGATAACTTCAGAGGGAAACAGACATTATCTGAAAGAAAGAATGCATTTTTATCTTGAGGTACAACTGGGAAACTGGGATAGATTAACTAATTACTGTTGGCAAGAGTTTGCTTAATGGAAATTTCAAGTGGCCAAGAGACACTAAACTCCACAGTCAGAGTCTTTCTCAAGTGGCTTTTCTCACCCACAATTAGCGTTTATGTTTTGGATACCTCTTTAATATCTATAAAAATGGTAAAAATATTTTTTATAGAGAGAGCACTCAAAAATAGCTGCAATGAGCCTCTCCACAGTGGAAACCTGAAACCCAGAATAGGAGGGCATCAGGTAGAGAATTCACTTGAAGGAAAAGCAGTGATGGAGGTGCTGAAAAAAGGTCTCTATACATACCATAATCACAAAACATCTGTTGAGCATTTGCAGTACATAATCCACTTCCTCTTTTGTTCTACTCTACTTCTCAATTCTTGTACCCAGATTTCTATCCAGTTACCAAAGTTAGTAAACCAGACGAGAATGCTGTGGTAAGCATTGGGAAGATGGCTCAGTGTGTAAGGGTGATTGTTCAACATCTATCCGTGTTCAAATCCCCACACGTAAGTAAAAACCTGGTGTCACTGCATTCCTGGAACCCCCATACTAGGAGAAACACGAAGACAGGAGGATCCTAGCAGCTGATTGACTGCCAGCCCTACTTGCATCTCAGATAGAGACTGCTGTAGGAAGTCTTACAGCCAGCGGATACCTGCCCTCTGGGGTGTGGCCTCTTATACTATATATGCCAATGTAGAGCATATTTCCACACTCTCTTTTCTAGCTATGGGATTCAGTTTCTGATCTCTGGTTCAGCAGAGGATTCTGATTTGTGAGTCTACCCCTAAATAAATAACTGGATATTTCTCAATTCTGAGCTTGAAGGCGTAAGTCAAAAACAATACCACACCAGTTTGGAATTGTCATTAATAAAATGGTTATTTATTTAAAGGGAAAAACTTACAGATCACCGTCCCAGACAACAGCTCTCTGCATGATCAGGAATGAAGTCTAACAGCAGGAAGCTGGAAGAAAGAGAGAAAGCACACGTCTACCACTGCTTTTTAAAAAAAGAGACCACACCCCAGTGGGCTGGTATCTTAAAGGCTATTGGCTGAATGAGCGTAAGTAGCTCCCACAGCACCTCCCCTTTTTCTTTAAGTAAAAGAGTTCCAAACCCAATACAAAACAATATACACTAGGAACAGATATCAAGTATAAGATTAGAATTACAATCAGCATAAACAACATTAAGCAAGGAACGCATGCTAAATGTTTTAATAAACATTCTATCCTAAGGAGTCTAAGTATTGTATTGGAGATGGCTTGGCTAGATAATAAGAGGACGGTAACTATGATTATCTAATCTTCAACCCTATCGAAGTCCTGAGAAGGGAGATAATATCACTTGAGCAGGCAGGAAGTACAATCAAGTAGCTTCCAAAGCGAGCAATATATGACAGAGACAATTAGCTACCTGAGCAATCACCCAAAGTCTCATTTTGCAATGTTGAAGCAACCAACTTTGGCTATGGCCTAGAATAACTGACAGACCATTTTCAATGGCAAGAAATTTTTCAAAACTGTCTTACCCTGTCTTGGCAAGATTTGACAGTCTTGTTTATCGATTTCTGGATACTATATCTTGTCAGTGGTTGAGGCATGAGCATTTCTTTGCCCAAAGGCCAGTTTTTGCCAAGAAGAAAACAGGCTTCAAGTGGAATGTCTTTGGTGTTCAACATACTCTTGGGAATAGATCAGTGCTGCCAGGAGCAATTATGTCTTATGTCAACAAAACCCTAAATTATTTAAATGCCATGTTCCACAGATCCTTGAAGTGGTTGAAGATTATCTATCTATACACAATATAATCTCTATGTATCTAAAGAACCTGATTAGTCTAACTATAAGTATGACAAACATAGATGACTATTGATTTATAATTCTTAATACCTATCTAACTTAAATACTAAGACAATAAACAACTGTGCAATAAATGAGGATAATGACCTCCAAATGTAAGCAATATACAAGTATCTTGATCACAGGCAGAAATGTACACTGCAATATGGTAAATATATATATATATGTAACAATACATAAAAATGTTTTAAACAGAGGTAGAAGCATGCATGCATACAATATTCAATATAATTTAACTTTGTATCAATATACAAGAATCTATACCAATGTAATTATCTGTAAACAATAACTCACAAATACCAATCTATTACCCCATCATCCAATTTTCCCTCTTTTTTTTTTCAAAAAGATCCCTGAGCTTATAAAATTCCTCCCTCAACCCTCAACTGTAGACCAATTATAATCAACCCCTAAATGATGTCCCTAAGCCTGAGGACAAACTTTGCTGGGGGAGGGGACATCGTCTTCTAGAATTACTTCCAGCTGTCATGGGGGTGACATTCTTTCTAGGCGATCCTGTGAAAGTAAAATGATGGTTACATTTCAAGATTAATGTCTGGTAAGATTGCAAATAGTCTCTGAATATTTTGTGGAAGTCTGGCCAAAACATTGTAAAATATGTGCACCATTTCAGCTAACCAAGTTGGAACCGTCTTGTACAGCTGATACCCAAAACAGGTCTTTTAGTAGTGCTACCAGTATCATGACGTCATATCAACCAGGTGGAGTTGTTGTTATGGGGCCCTATCTTCTTCCTGGAAACTGCAGGAAGATTACTGCAGGAAAATTCATTGTTCATTGTGGAAAACTTAAATATCACTTATATAGACATATACAGACATATATGTTCAATGAAAGGTATGATAAAGACAAAAATAGATATGAAGAAAAGCAAAGATATTTTCTAAATTCTTTTTTCTTTCTGTTCCACATCAAACGGCCCTTGATATGAGATAGAAACTCTGGGTTTTTTCTTTTAACAACATGCTTGGATTTAAAGAAGGACACAGCTGTTGTCCAACTATAAAACCAGCTCTATATATTCATGAACATAAACATACACATATACATATATATAAATATATACACTGTATCATTTGTACTTATGAACCATATTTGATTTTCTTGATGATCCTTATTGGATAGTTATTTTTCTACCTGTCATCATTCAAACATCAGGGGTTTCTTGAATTTTTAAAGATGAGTATTTTTCTGCAAAGACAAGAACAGGATCCTGCCCCCATTCTAAATGCTTTTCTTACCACCTGTATGGTTATCATCAGTGTGGATGAGCTGTCATTTCTCTATATCAATAGGTTTCTCCTTTTCAAAGCAAATCTTTATTAATTTTGATGATATCCATAATTTTTTAAAAATATTCTTTTATTTTTCATTCAAAAAAATTACACTTCCTCCCATTCTCCCAGTCCCCTACCACTCTCCCACTAAACCTCCTTCCTCCCCCTGCTTCCTTAAGAGGGGGCAGGGTACCCTGCCCTGTGGGAAGCCCAAGGCCCTCCCCCCTCCATCCCAGCCTAGGAAAGTGTGCATCCATATAGACTAGATTCCCAAAAAGCCAATACATGCAGAAGAGACAGTTTCCAGTGCCATTATCATTGGCTTCTCAGTCAGCCCCCATTGACAGCCACATTCAGAGATTCCTGTTTTATCATATGCTCATTCAGTCCTGTTCCAGCTGGATTTGGTGAGCTCCCATTAGATCAGGCACACTGTCTCGGTTGGTGGACCAGCCTCTCCCAGTCCCGGCTTCCTTGCTCATCTTCTCCCACCTTCTGCTCTTCGACTGGACCCTGGGAGCTCAGTCCATTGCTCTGATGTGAATGTGGGTATCTGTCTCTATCTCCATCCATCGGAAGAAATTTCTATGGTAATGATCAAGACATTTATCAATGTGACTATGGGACAAGGATAGATCAGGCACCTTCACCTCTGCTGCCCAAGTAACTAGCTGGGGACATCCCAGTGGACACCTGGGATCCCATCTAGAGCCAAGACTCTTGCCAATCCTAAAATGACTCCCTTAATGTAGATATCTTATTCCTTTCTCCAATATCCACCCTTCCTCCATCTCCACACTCTCACTCTCCCAAGCTCTCCCCAGTCCATCCCTTCTCCCTTCTCCCTCCCTCTAGCCCTTTTACCCACTCCCCCACCCCTACCTACACCCCTATTCCCATTCCTGTGCCTCCACCTTTTGCCTGGCGACCTTGTTTGCTTCCAATTTCCAGGGGATCTTTATATGTTTTTCTTTGGGTTACCTTGCTATTTTGCTTCTCTAGGCTTGTGAGCTATGAGCTTAATGTTCTTTGTTTATGTCTAGGGTCCACTAATGAGTGAGTACATACCATAACCATCTTTTTGGGTTTGGGTTACCTCACTAAGGATAGTGTTTTCTATTTCCATCCATTTGCATGCAAATTTAAGGATTTCATTGTTTTTTACCGCTGAGTAGTATACTAATGTGTATATATTCCACACTATCTTGATCCATTCTTCAATTGAGGGGCACCTAGATTGTTTCCAGGTTTTGGCTATTACAAATAATGCTGCCATGAACATAGTTGCACAAATGCTTTTGTAGTATGATTGGGCATCTCTTGGGTATATTCCCAAGAGTGGTATTGCTGGATCCTGAGGTAGGTTGATTCCCAATTTCCTGAGAAACCGCCACACTGATTTCCAAAGTGGTTGCACAAGTTTGCATTCCTACCAGCAATGGATGAGTGTTCCTCTTACTCCACATCCTCTCCAGCATAGGCTATCACTGGTGTTTTTGATTTTAGCCATTCTGACAGGTGTAAGGTGGTATCTCAAAGTTGTTTTGATTTGCATTTCCCTGATCGCTAAGGAACTTGAACATGACCTTAAGTACCTTTTGGCCATTCGAAATTCTTCTGTTGAGAATTCCCATTTTTTAATTGGGTAATTTAGAATTTTAATGTCTAGTTTCTTGAGTTCTTTGTATATTTTGGAGATCAGACCTTTGTCCGATGTAAAGATCTTCTCCCATTCAGTAGGATGCTTTTTTGTCTTAATGACAGTGTCCTTTGATTTACAGAATCTTCTCAGTTTCAGGAGGTCCCATTTATTCATTGTTGCTCTTATTGTCTGTGCCACTGGGTTAGACATAGGAAGTGGTCTCCTGTGCCCATGTATTGCAGGCTACTTTCCACTTTCTCTTCTACCAGGTTCAGTGTGGTCGGATTTATTTTGAGGTCTTTAATCCATTTGGATTTGAGTTTTGTGAATGGAGATAGATAAGGATCTATTTTCATTTTCCTACAGGTTGACATCCAGTTATGCCAGCACCATTTGTTAAAGATGCTTTCTTTCTTCCATTGTATACTTTTAGTTTCTTTGTCAAATATGAGGTATTCATAAGTTTGTGAATTAATATCCGGGTCTTCGATTCGATTCCATTGGTCAACATCTCTGTTTTTATGACAATACCAAGCTGTTTTCATTACTGTAGCTCTGTAATAGAGTTTGAAATCAGGGATGGTAAAGCCTCCGGAAGTTCCTTTATTGTATAGGATTGTTTTGGCTATCCTGGGCTTTTGTTTTTCCATATCAACTTGGTTATTGTTCTTTCAAGGTCTGTGAAGAATTTTGTTGGGATTTTGATGGGGATTGCAATGAATCTATAGATTGCCTTTGGTAGAATTGCCATTTTTACTATATTGATCCTACCAATCCAGGAGCATGGGAGATCCTTCCATTTTCTGGTATCCTCTTCAATTTCTTTCTTCAAGGTCTTAAAGTTCTTGTCAAATAGAACTTTTACTTCCTTGGTTAGTGTTAACCCAAGATACTTTATGCTATTTCTGGTTATCGTGAAAGGTGATGTTTCTCTGATTTCCCTTTCTGCTTCTTTATCCTTTGTGTATAGGATGGCTACTGATTTTTTTGAGTTGATCTTGTATCCTGCCACATCACTGAAGGTATTTATCAGCTGTGGAAGTTCTTTGCTAGAGTTCTTGGGGTCACTTATGTACACTATCATATCATCTGCAAATAACAAAAGTTTGACTTCTTCCTTTCAATTCGAATCCCCACGATCTCCTTATTCTGTCTTATAGCTATTGCTAGAACTTCAAGCACTCTATTAAAGAGATATAGGGAGAGTGGACAGCCCTGTCTTTTTCCTGATTTTAGTGGAATCGTTTGAGTTTCTCTCCACTTAATTTGATGGTAGCTGTCGGCTTGCCGTAAATTCCTTTGATATATTTTGATATGAACCTTGTATCCCTAATCTCTCTAAGACCTTTATAATAAAGGGGTTTTGAATTTTGTCAAATACGTTTTCAGCATCTAATGAAATGATCATATGTTTTTTTTCTTTCAGTTCACTTATATAATGGATTATATTGATAGATTTCGGTATGTTGAACCAGCCCTGTATCTCTGAGATGAAGCCTACTTGATCTTAATGGATGATTTTTTTGAGGTGTTCTTGGAATCGGCATGCCAGTATTTTATTGAGAATTTTGCATCGATGTTCATGAGTGAGATTGGTCTGTAAATCTCTTTCTTGGTTGTGTCTTTGTGTGGTTTTGGTATCAGGGTAACTGTAGCTTCATAAAAAGAGTTTGGCAATGACCCTTCTCTTTCTATTATGTGAAACCCCTTAAGGAGTATAGGTATTAGCTCTTCTTGGAAGTTCTGGTAGAATTCTATATTAAAACCATCTGGACCTGGGCTTTTTTTTTGTTGGAAGGTTTTTGATGACAGCTTCTATTTCCTCGGGACTTACAGGTCTATTTAAATTGTTCACCTGGTCTTGATTCAATTTCAGTATATTGTATTTATCTAAAAAACTGTCCATTTCTTTTACATTTTCCAATTTTGTGGCATATAGGCTTTTGTAGTAAGACCTAATGATTCACTGAATTTCCTCAGTGTCTGTTGTTGTGTCCCCCTTTTCATTTCTGATCTTGTTAATTTGAGTGTTCTCTCTCTGCCTTTTGGGTAGTTGTGGATAGGGGTTTGTCGATCTTGTTGATTCTCTCAAGGAACCAGCTCTTTATTTCATTGATTCTTTGGATTGTTTTCTGTGTCTTTATTTTGTTGATTTCAGCCCTCAGTTTGATTATTTCCAGTCTTCTACTCCTCCTGGGTGAGTCTGCTTCTTTTTTTTTCTAGTGCTTTCAGGTTCACTGTTAAATCAATAATGTTTACTTTCTCTGTTTTCTTTATGTGGGCACTAAGTGCTATGAAGTTTCCTCTTAGCACTGCTTTCATAGTGTCCCATAGGTTGTGGTATGTTGTGTCTTTATTTTTGTTGAATTCAAGGAATACTTTAATTTCTTTCTTTCTTTCTTCCTTGACCCAGGAGTGGTTCAGTAGTTGACTGTTCAGTTTCCATGAGTTTGTAGTCTTTCTGAGGGTGGAATTGTTGTTAAATTCTAACTTTACTCCATGAAGATCTGATAAGACACAGGTGGTTACTCCATTTTTTTTGTATCTGTGGATGTTTGCTTTTTTATTGAATATGTGATCAGTTTTCGAGAAGGTTCCATGAGATGCTGAGAAGAAGGTATATTCTTTCCTGTTTGGGTGGAATGTTCTATAGATGTTTATTAAGTCCATTTGATTCATTACATCTGTTAGTTCTCTTATTTCTCTGTTAAGTTTCTGTCTGGTTGACCCGTCCATTGGTGAGAGAGGAGTGTTGAAATCTCCTACTATTATTGTGTGGGCTTTGATGTGTGCTTTAAGTTCTAGTAATGTTTCCTTTACATATGTGGGTGCTTTTATAATAGGGGCATATATATTCAAGATTGAGACTTCATCCTGATGGATTATTCCTGTTAAGAGTACAAAATGTCCATCTCCATCTCTTCTGATTGATTTTAGTGTGAAGTCAATTTTGTTCGATATTAGCATAGCCACACCCACTTGTTTCTTAGGGCCATTTGATTGAAAAACCTTTTCCCAACCCTTTACTCTGAGATAATGTCTGTCTTTGTGGTTGAGGTGTGTTTCTTGTAAACAACAGAATATTGGATCCTGTTTTTGTATCCATTCTCTTAACCTGTTCCTTTTTATTGGTGAATTGAATCCATTGATAGTAAGTGATATTAATGACCAGAGGTTATTAACTGCAGTTATTCTTTTGGGGTTGTAGAGTTTGTGTGTTTCCCTTCTTTGATTTGTGCCAGTGGAGGGCTGTTAGATGTCTGTGTTATTATGGTTGTTGTTTGCTTCCTTTAGTTGTGGTTTTCCTTCTAGTACTTTCTGTAAGGCTGCGTTTGTGGCTATGTATTGCTTAAATTTGTTTTTATCCTGAAATATCTTGTTTTCTCCATCGAGTTTGAAAGAAAGCTTTGCTGGGTATAGTAGTCTGGACTTGCATCCATGGTCTGTTACTATCTGTAGCACATCTATCCAAGACCTTCTGGCTTTCATGGTTTCCATTGAGAAGTCAGGTGTAATTCTGATAGGTTTACCTTTATACATTACTTGGTCTTTTCCCTTTGCAGCTCTTAGTATTCTTTCTTTATTCTGTATGTTTTGTGTTTTGATTATTATATGGCGAGGAGATTTTTTTTTGATCCATTCTCTTCAGTGTTCTATATGCTTTTTGTACCTTCATAGGCATATCCATCTTTAGGTTGGGAAAGTTTTCTTCTATAATTTTGTTGAATATATTTTCTGGGCTTTGAGCTGTGCTTCTTCTCCCCTATTATTCTTATGTTTGGTCTTTTTATGGTGTCCCAGATTTCCTGTTTTTTTGTGTGTTAAGAATTTGTTGGATTTGTTGTTTTCTTTGATCAATGAGTTTATTTTCTCTATCGTATCTTCAGCGTCTGAGATTCTTTCTTCTATCTCTTGTGTTCTGTTGTTTATACTTGTCTCTGCAATTCCTGCTCATTTACCCAGATTTTCCATATCCAGCCTTCCCTCAGATCATGTTTTCTTCATTGCCTCCATTTCAGTTTTTAAGTCTTGAACTGTTTCCATTACCTGTTTGATTGCTTTTTCTTGGTTTTCTAAGGTATCTTTGAGGAATTTATGCATTTCTTCTAACTTTTTGTTTGTTTTCTCATCCCTTTCTTCAAAGAAGTTTTTCACCTCTTCTTTAAAGGTCTCTATCACTTTCATAATGTTACGTCTAAAGTCGATTTCCTCTACATCTTTTGGGTTAGGTTGCTCACGTTTTCCTCTTGCATACTCACTGGTTTCTGGTGTTATCATGTTGGTTTTCAGGTTGTTGAAGGAATTCTTGGATTGGCGCCTGTCCATCTCTTCCTTTGATTGCAATTGGGGAGTCTCAGTGGGTGGGGACCTTCCAGGAAGGCTTGCACACACTCACCCCTCTGGATAGCCATCTGCACCTCTGCTCTCAGCATAGCAAGAGAGAGTCTTGGTGGTCCAAGGACCCACAGAGGAAAGGGAAAGCATGTGGAGGTCAGGGTTGTGTGGAACAAAGAGGCCAACTGCAGTAGGGTCTGGTGGTGCCAGCATCCCCTTCTTTACCTTCCCTCCAGGTGCACACAAACCTACCCATCTGTACCTCCAATCTCAGCACAGGAAGAGAGCGTGTATCCATAATTTTTCATCTCCTGTGGAAATAAGAGCGAAACCCCTTCCCCAGCGTAGTACATATCCTCGTTTCCATTGTGAGGTCAATACATCCTTGAAATATACTGGTTGATTTAATTCAGACGTTTTTTTTCCATTATCCAATGCCTCTCTGCTGCTGTTGTTCCTTTCTCATTAGCGTTAAGAAAATTCAAGGTTTACAAAGCACTATGCAATCTATTTCTGGGGGTATTTTCCATCCCTTTCTGTTTGTTCAGCATATCCTTTATTGTATGATTTGACCTTTCTATAACTGCCTTACCTGTAGGATTATTTGATATACCTGTAACGTGCTTAATATTATAATATGCAAAAAAGCATTTCATTTTCTTAGATACATATGTTAGACCATTGTCTGTCTTTATTTGTGCAGGTATACCCATGATGGCCATAACTTCCAATAAACGTGTGATTACTGAATCAGCCTTTTCTGAGCTCAGGGCAGTTGCCCATTGAAAACCTGAATATGTGTCTATGGTGTGGTGTACATATTTTAATTTACCAAATTCTGTAAAGTGGAACACATCCATCTGC
This sequence comes from Ondatra zibethicus, assembly GCA_004026605.1. Lineage (NCBI taxonomy): Eukaryota > Metazoa > Chordata > Mammalia > Rodentia > Cricetidae > Ondatra > Ondatra zibethicus. The sequence goes on along the minus strand of PVIU01023160.1, from coordinate 5,244 downwards.
CAGATTTCATTCCTTTGAGTACCCTTTGGGTTACTTCCTGCAGGCAATGGTGTTTGGTTATAGAAAAAGCAAGTAGGGCATCTCTTTATAATCTCCTTCGCTTGTTGCCATGTAATAGAAAACTCTTTCTTTAAATCTTTGCTATTGATGTGATTTTTTTTTTTTGAAATTCTGAGGCCTGCAACACGCTTCCAATCAATAATTGATCAATTTCAGTATTACCTTGTGCCAGGGGACCAGGCAGACCCATATGGGGTCAGATGTGTGTTATGTACATAGGACAAAGCCTATTCCTGATTATGTCTTGCACTTGAATAAACAATGAAGTCAATTCTGTGCCATCTGGTATAAATTCAGTGGTTTCAATATGCAAGATAACTCTTTCTGCATATTGTGAATCCGTAACTATATTAAGAGGTTCTTTAACATCCCTTAGTACCATAAGAATAATTCTGCCTTCTGGACAGAAGTATAAGGGTTTTATTCCACCGTACTCAGTTCTTCTGATTTGTAACCTGCTTTTCCTGATTTATTTGCATCAGTATAAAATGTACAGGCTCCAGTTATTGGTGCATCACGTATAGTTCTAGGAAGAATCCAAGAAGTTCTCTTTATGAGGTTAAGTCTATCACTTTTGGGATAGTTGCTATTAATTTCTCCCAAAAAATTAGCACAAGCTCTTTGCCATGGTTCACTGTCTTCCCATAACTTTTTCATTTCATCAGTAGTAAAAGGTACTATAATTTCTGCTGGGTCTATAGCTGCTAGTTGACGAAGTCTCAGTTTACCTTTTATAATGATTCAGAAACATTTCCCACATAAGTTTTTAATTTTTTACTTGGTTTATGTGGTATAAATATCCATTCTAAAATAGTACCTTCCCTCTGCATTAAATTCCCTGTAGGGGAAATTTTGGAAAGCAATATGACTAGGATGCAACTGAGATTTGGGTTCACCCTATCCACATGTCCCTCCTGTAATTTTTCCTCAACCATTGTCAGTTCATTTTCTGCTTCAGCTGTTAATTCTCTGGGACTATTCAAATCTTTGTCACCATCTAAAGTTTTGTTTAAAGGAACTATTAGATCAGGTGTTATCCCAACAGCTGGTCATAGACTGTAAATGTCTCCTAACAATCTTTGAAAGTCATTAAGAGTCTGCAACCGGTCTCTCCTAATTTATGCCTTTTGTGTTCTAATTTTCTGTAAACCTATTCTGTTACCTAGGTAATTAACAGAATCTCCTCTTTGAATCTTTTCAGGAGCAATTTGTTATCCCCATTTAGGCAAGACTTTCTTTACTTCTTCAAACATCCTTTCTAAAGTATCTTTATTTGAATCAGACAACAAAATATGTATATAATGGTATATTATAGACTTAGGAAATTGCTTATGAATTATAGCGAATGGCTGACTTACAAAATATTGGCACAATGTGGAACTATTGAGCATCCCCTGTGGGAGGATAGTCCATTGATATCTCCTAGTAGGCTGATAATTATTATAAGTAGGTACTGTGAAGGCAAATTATTCTCTATCCTTTTCTTGTAAAGGTATTGTGAAAAATCAATCTTTCAAATCAATAACTATAAGAGGCCATCCTTTTGGTAATAGAGATGGCAAAGGAATTCCAGATTGTAGAGGATCCATAGGTTGAATTACCTTGTTGACAGCTCTTAGATCTGTCACCATTCTCCATTTGCCAGATTTCTTTTTTACAACAAACACAGGAGAATTCCAAGGGCTGGTTGATTCTTCAATATGGTGAGCATCTAGTTGCACTTGTACCAGCTGTTCTAAAGCCTGTAATTTATCTTCAGCTAGAGGCCACTGCTTGATCCATATTGGCTTCTCAGTTAACCATTTTAAAGGTAAGGCTGTTGGTACCTCTAAATGTTTGCTAGTTGCTGTATGTTCTTGTACAGCCTGAATGGCTGGTGACCTTTTACCATAATACCTCATTATATCCTTCCCAGAATTATGAGTTCCTGGGACTACAGGAATGTTAATCTGGGCATTCCATTACCATAGCAGGTCACGACCCCATAAATTTGTTACTATATTGGCTATATATGGCCTTAGTCTTCCTATTTGCTGTTCAGGCCCTATGCATTCAGCCCATCTCATGCTTTGTTTTCCACAAGATATGGTTCTACTTGCCAGAAACTGAACATCTACCTCTTGAAGAGGCCAATTTGGATGCCAAGATTCTGGAGTAATGATACTTACATCTGCACCCATGTCTAATAAGCCTTCAATAAAGATGCCATTTATAGTCTGCCAAAATATATGTTTAATCTGTCCTACTGGATTTTTAAACTCATTCTCCACATTTAACCCATCATTTAGACCAGTGTTACTTTTTACAGCAGGCATTGAATTTTTTAATTTTCTTGGTGAGACACATTTTCCACTGTAACTGGGAATGACTGGGCCACTTTTGGCTTGGGGGCCTGCGAGAGGCCCCTCAAGGGGTTTCCAGATGGTATTGGGTTGCCTTGTCTGTCTGTTGTTGACCTGCATTCATTCGTCTAATGTCGGCCTTTACCACACCTTCTACATATACCTAAAGGCTGAGGTCTCCTGTTTTTGTCATTCCCAGAGGAGATATTGTTCCTAGAAATTCCTTGCCTGCAATCCCTTTTCAGATGTCCCAATTTACCACATTTAAAACATTTGGCAGTTTGATGTCTCCTCACTGCTTTGGAAATAGCTTCTCCTACCCAAGATTCATCGTTATGGCCAAACACCTCAACATTCATTGTATGCTGAATCCACTCATCCATAGGTGCTGATCTAGACCTTAAAGGCCCAATTTTCTTTTTATATTCTAAGTTTGCATTTTCAGAAGCCAGAGATTCAAGAATTATTCATCTAGCTTCTGGGTCTGTTACTCCTATTTGCAGAACCTTAATTAATCTTTGCAAAAAGTCAGTAAAGTGATCTCTCTGTCTCTGCCTAACCCTGGTATATGATTGGACCCTTTTCCCTGGTTCTTGTACGCTGTTCCAAGCATTCCAGGCTGCTTTGTGGCATAGGGACAATACTTCTTTGTCATAAAGAGCTTGGACCTGTGGATCAGCATATGCTCCTACACCAAGAATTTGATCTTGGAAAGCCTCCACACCTTTTGCTTTTCCTTGCTGTTCCATATGTTTGGATTCTTCTCTGAAATAAATTCCAAACATCAAGGAAGGTCCATCATCCAATACTGAGGACACTAACTGAGAGAAATCATGGGGGGGGGTTAGCTCTGACATTAGAAGCCCAAGTCCTTATCATTTTCTTAACAAATGCAGAGTGCAAGCCATAATTAACAACAGCTTGCTTAATTTCTTTTAGATCATTCATTTCTATTGGCATCCATCTACCTTCTTTGGCTCCCTTTGAGCCTTTAGAAGTTGATGCTTTGTCAGAATAAATTACAGGGTATGATGCTAAAACCCTGGGTAACCCAGTTCTGACAGCTGGTGGTGATGTTGTATCCTGCCCTTGTGCCTTCTTACTCTGTTCAACAGCTCCAATAGTTTCCTCAATCATTTCAAATCTTTTTTTTATCATTGTCTCTCATAAAGCCTGATTCTCCTGACCTGCATATGTTTCTAGTGATTTCACTAAGGCATCAATTTTTTGGTCCCCATTCTTTACATGTAATTCCAAGGTTTAAATGTTTCCTTTCAAAGATAACATGTCTTCCTTGAACTTTTCTTGGATATCATGTAGATTGCCATCCTGGAGGTACATTCTGTCTGTTACCTTATCAAAACTTTGTAATAACTTCTGAACGTCAAATTCAACTGTATGAACCCTTTCAGGTAACTTCCTAGTACCCTTGGATATGGAGTCAATTTTGCCTATCATAGTATCCACTTGTTCAGATAACCTCTGATTTTCAATAATTTTAATCCTTTCAACTAGCTGTTCATTATTAGTCCGTAAAGATTGTATTGTTCTTAGGAGTGCCATATTCTTCATTAATGATAGAATATGGAGAAGAAAACTGAAACCTAGTAACCAGTAAATTGAGGTATCGCCATAGTCATATACTAATCCATTGTATTAGTAAAGAAAGCAGTAAAACTTGCAATGGAAATGAAAACTGCCATATTACCTATTATCCAGCAGGTGGCACTGTTGCTGGGTCACAAAGAACCAATGCAAAGATGACAGAAACGGGGTCCCGTTTCAGTGTCTGCCTTAGTATTTGTTAAAAACTGGGAAATATGAGTTACTCAACAAAGTAAATGTAATTAAATCAATTCCATACATGGAACCAGAAACCCAGAATCCAGGAGTAGTGAAGCCTCTACGTGTCAAAGAGTTGCCCCGAGGGGTTGCAGCTTTCAGCAACCACTTGTGCTCTGACTCACACTGCTTAAGTGCTGTGCTGCAAGGGGGATTTAAAAACCACTCAGAAAAGAGCAAACCAGGCAGGCAGAGACTGTCTGGGCCCATGGAGCCTGGGAGATGTGGAGTTTAAATCCATGTGGGGAAGCAGCTGAGGGAGCTTTCATGCCAAGGCAAGCTGGTGGCAGGCAGCCGAGCCGGGGGGGGTGCTTAAAACCAAATGTTGGGTGCCAGATGAAGGCGTAAGTCATAAAACAATCCCATACCAGTTTGGAATTGTGATTAATAAAATGGTTATTTATTTAAAGGGAAAAACTTATGGATCACCGTCCCAGACAATAGCCCTCTGCGTGATCAGGAACGAAGTCTAACAGCTGGATGCTGGAAGCAAGAGAGCGAGCACACGGCTACTGTTGCTTTTTAAAACAAAAGAGACCACGCCCCAGTGGGCTGGTATCTTAAAGGCTATTGGCTGAAGGAGCGGAAGTAGCTCCCGCAGCATGAGCTAGTGTGGGATTTCTTTTCAGCGTCTTTCCACAAGAGACCATGTCTAAATGGAGTATGGTGGAGAGTGGAGAACAGGACACATATCTTCCTCTGACCTCCATAGGTGAACAGGGACACAGCACCTCCCTACACATACATATGCATAGACCATATAAACACATACATTTGTATCTACCCACATGGATAACCAGTCCTAGACCTGTGGCTAGAAGGCTGTATGTTAACTGAGGCTCAGTCAAGAAACCCGACTAAGCCCTGGGCCCAAAGCTAGCACAGCCTTGATTTATTGGCTACTTATGGAAAATCATGTGAATGGCAGAATCATCCACTCTTTAGCTAATGAAATAAAGGTGCTGTCCTCAGTGAGCACTGACCACATTATAGAAATCTG
>PVIU01023159.1:0-27969 GCA_004026605.1 Ondatra zibethicus | reverse complement strand
TAGCACTTCATCTTAAGTTTTAAAAGGAATACACATCTCTACTTTGGGAGTTAGAAGTAGAGTTGGCCCTGGTGGCAACCTCACTATAGGTGACAAAATTGACATCTGACACACAAACAATGGATGATTACATAGCACTTAACAGACGAGTCCCTGTATGGATGGCTCCCCGCGATATAGTAACACATGGAGAAAACTGCGACCTGAATTGCTATAATAGAAGTGCAAATGTCAGAGAAATTACTTGACAGGTGAAGGCTAGGGGAGAATGTTATTTTCAAATCAATAACCTTTGATCAAGTTTGAATTTTCTTTGTACCTACCTGTATTCACCCCTTTTAATATCCGATTCTAGTAGAATATCTTTGGTAGAGTGCCTTTGGGGGTTTCTTTTTAAAATGTTTTTGAAATTATAATATAATTGAAATATTTACTTTTTCCCTTTCCTCCTTCTAAGTCCTCCTATATTCCCCTCCTTGCTTTCTTTTAAATTCATGGATTCCTTAGTCATTAATTGTTATATTTTATATGTATATGCATGTATGTATGTATGTATTTCTAAATTCTTAAATACAACCTTCTCAGTCTGTACAATGTGATTCATATAAATGTTCCCTGGACTGACCTTTTGGTATTGGGTAACCAATTTGTGTGCTCTTCCCTGGGCGACCATTTTTTCCTAGTCTCAGCATTCCTTAGTTGCCTCTATTTTGTTCTGTAGGGTTGAGGCCCCCTGGGCTTTCTTTCCTCTGTCCACATTAGCACACCTATTGTTGTCACCCTCCTCCTAGCTTGTGCTTAGGCAGTCGTGTTTGTGAGATTTTTTGGGTTGTCTTGCTATGCTGGTCATTGTTGGCTTACCTGGGCATCATTCCTGGGAAGGACTGTTGGTTGCTTCCATTCTATGGAAGCTTGCATGGCTTCTTTTGGTACCATGAAAGCTTCTGATATTTACAGGAAACACAAGATCATAGCACACTTTCTAATCCTCTAGTTCTCACAATCTTTCTGACCCACTTCTATAATGATCTCTGAGCCTTAGGTTCAGGAATTATTTTTGTAGATGTAACCATCGGGACTGGGCTCTGTAACTCTGCATTTTGACTGGCTGTGGCTTTTCTGTAATGGTCATCCACTGCAAAGATAAGTTTTCTTCGTGACTGAAAAAGACGATACTTACCTGTGGGTATAAAAACAAATATTTAGAATATAGTCAGGGATTATTCTGGTTTAATGAAGTGGAAGTTGAGGGTTTTCCTCCAAGGCACAGGACTATACTAGTCCTGGGTAGTAAGGTAGATTTCTAGTACAAGTCATGATTTTCCTCTTGTTGGGGAGAGGGGAATTTTAGGCCTGATTAGAGATCTGTTGGTTACTTCCAGCATATGTTTGTCATAAATGCACCCTTGGGGTTATCAAATTATTCTAGTCATTGTTGAGGCACACAGGTGTTATAGCGGGGGAGGACTGTTGGTTGCTTACCTTCTTTGGAAGTTTGTATGACTTCTTTTGGTACCATGAAAGCTAGTCCTCAGAGGGGTGGCTTTCAGGACAGTTCTTGTTCAGTGGACTCTTGGATGTGCATCTGAAGAGTATGGTGACTTCAGCAGTGAGAAGTTACCTTCTACCTTGGGGAGGCAACCAACGGCAACAGTAATAGTAATGTTTGTTTCAGAAATAGTAATAGTAATGTTTCAGAAATCTCTTGGACAGTTATGACCAACAACTTTAAAGAAAGCATTTCCTCCCTGGGGATGAGAATTTTGATAGGTGGCCTTTGGTTCATTTAGAGAGCACTATCAGCAAGATGAAGAAATTTTGTTCACATTATGAGTGTGTCTATGTACACAAACATCCATGTGCTATAGGCTTTTTACTTTAGGTAAATGGTTAATCACTTTGGACTTTCCTTTTTTTTTTTAAGACATGGTTTCTCTATAGCTTCAGAACCTGTACTAGAACACACTCTGTAGACCGGGCTGGCCTCAAACTCACTGACTCTGCCTTCCGACTGCTGAGATTAAAAGTGTGCACTACCACTGCCTGGCCTCTTTTGACTTTTTCAGACATCCTTACTGTTGTTTTAACCTTGTTTCTCTTTCTTCTGTATTCATCTCCATCCTCACCCCTATGTAATTTTAACAGTTACTGGGAAGCCACATCATATTTTGTAAGATCCATTGAGGGTAACAAAAATTCAGTATTTGCTTTCCATTGAGCCCAAGTTCTATGAATGAAGAAGTAGAATAAATGTGTCAACTGTAAGATCAGCCCAGTGTACTTCACCGCTAAGTATCCCCAACTAAAGAACATTTCATGGTCTGACTCTTGAGCACAGGAATTCTAATACAAAACAGCTCAAATAATAAGTGAAACTACTCCTATATTTCAAATATAAGGGAGAAAAGCCATTTATGAACAAAGAAAAATAAAAAGGGCTTTGCTTACTTGTGTTTAAATGGCCCTTTTTCATGATGTTCTTAGTGGTATTACCCACTGATAAACTTGAGGAAGTCATTGCAGGGGAAAAGGGAAAAAATGCCGCCTGGAAGTCATTAGACCTGGAATGAAAGTCAAGCTTAAAATCTGCCTGAGGCTCTTCATTTAATTTTTAAAAGCAGAGAAAATTTAGACACAGAGAGTAGCTCTATGTGTCCAAGACCCAAAAGAAAACATTTGTGACCACAAGCATTTAATCAGCACCCACAGTCGCTGAAACCTATGGCTGCAGAGGGTTCACTTTGTCCTTCCTTCTCTTAGAGCAGAAATGAGCCCTCGGAAGTAAAACTTCAGAGATTGGAAGTAGAGTGCCACAGTAAAATTAATATTTAATTCACAAAAGTATAGTTATATCATCTCTTTTCAGAATAAAAACTATCTTATATTTAGAAAAAACCCACTTGCCCTTTCTAATCACTCAAATTAAAACTTTTGGTGTCAGAAGTTTCAACTATTTTTTTTTTTTAAAGCAGAGTAATATGGTAAGGGAAGACAGCATCTAAGGGTAAGATTTTGATTGTTTCTCAAATACTCGGTTTCTATGTGTGATAACTGCCCTTTCATCAAATATAATTGCTTATGACTTGAAAGACGGTAAAAAGATTATTGTATAAAACAATTGTATAGAAATCAGAACAAGCAGAGCAATTTTATCGCTTCTTTCATGTCGACAACTTCCCACATTACATGTGCTCACTCACGGTACCTCTGTTCCACTTAGTAATTACGGAATCTGTTCTCAGTCATCCATGTTGTCTGACATAGGCTCTCAAAGGTGTCCCAACAAAATGGCTCGCAAAGCCTGCTGAGCATATTGCTGGAAAATGATCCGAATCAAATACCCTTACTCAACCATGACCAATGTGTTTGTTATATGGCTCTTAAATGTGTGAATGAAGATTTTAAGAATACTCATAAATACCCACTACATTTTTACTTTATTTATTCATCTGGAGGAGCAAATATGTCACATGGTGTGTGTAAAAGTGAGCAGATGGTTCCTTAATTCCTGGAAGTCAGCTCTCATGTGAGCTCCAGGGATCAAACTCAGGTTGTCAGTGTTGGTGGCAATTCTCTTTAACCACTGAGACCTATCTTGTCATCCCTACCTCTGTAAGTTTTGCTTGACATATAGACAAATATTTGCTCATGTTGACAACTCAAAATATACTTAGAAACACTAATGCTCTTTAAAAGTAAAATATCCAACACTTAGTAAAAGTGGAGTATCTCACAAGAGCTGGTAAATACAATCAGTATGATTCTTATCTCTATTTCCAAATCCCTTTTCAAAAAAAACACTGTGGTCTTCAGTTCTCTTGTTGTCTTCTACCAAACCATATCAGTTATATGTACATTTACCATCTATATAAATTTATCTTCTAGTGCACAATGTTCCTTTTACAGCTGTATGATTCTCAATAAACAAAATGTGAAAGTAAATTACAAGTCCATCAACTGGTAAATGTGATATAAATGCATAATGCAACATGTTTCTATCCTAAAGATGAACTAATAATATATGCTACACATGGGTAATCCTTGAAAATAAAATGAAGTATAAGAAGTTAGAACCCCATTTTTGGTATTATTTTATATATAATATTCAGAGTAGAAAAAGCAAATCTGTGTGTTCAGGACTTGGGAACGTAAAGTTAGTAGGGAAACAGAGCAGTCGCTGATGAGGTTAACAATTACATTCTATTTGCTTGTACGTAAACACATTTATTTTACTGTCCTCTAAGTCCTCTTGGGAAGAGAACATTATTCATTTTACTTTTGTTTTTGAGATTAAATATAATCACATTGTTTCCCCTTCCTTTTACTCCTTCAAAAACCCAAATATTACCTTGCCTTGTTCTTTTTCAAACCCATGGCCTCTTTTTCCATTATTTGCTCTTGAAGGCAGATATTCCTAAATATAGCCGTCTCAGTCTGTATAGTGTTACTCATATGTATGTTATCAGGAATGACCATTGGGTAGCCAGTTCATGCACTCTTTTAGGGGAAGACTATGTCTCCCCCTCTCAGCATTCCTTAGTTACATATAGCTTTTTGCTTGTTTATTTATTGATTTAGTTGTTGTTGGTGGTGGTGGTGGTGGTGGGGGGGGGTGTGTGCGCGCGCGCGTGCGCGCACGTACGCTCGTGCATGCACAATTGATGTCTCATAATCTTTCTCTGTTCACGCTGTCCTTGTTCAGCTCAGCTTTGGGCATTCAGTTGATGAGACTTTGGGTACGGTTTTTGACATTTCTAGGGGACATAATCTTACAGCAAATTCTTTGTCCTATGGCTCTTACAATCATTCCATACCCTTTTCCATAATGTCCCCTGAGGCTTAAGAGCAGGAATGTGTTATAAATATATCTGTTATGACTGAGCTTCACAATTCTACATTTTGATTGGTTGTGGTTTTCTGTAATGCCTATATTTCAAAGGCTTGATTTTTTTCCATAGGGTCCCACATTTCCAGTATGTTCCTTTCCTGTTTTTAATTTTGCTTTCATATTCCTTGTTTATTAAATCTAGATCCTCTACTTTTTATCTTTTCACATCTGTGGTAGTTTGAGTGTGATTGGCCACCATAATCTCACAGGGTGTGGCATTATTAAGTGGTGTGGCTTTGTTGGAGTGGGTATGGCCTTATCGGAGCAAGTGTGCCACTGTGGAGGCAGGCTTTGAAGTTTCCTATGCTAGGATACTGCCCACTGTGTCTCAGATGACTTCCTTTTCCCTGCACGATGTGGGAATGTCAGCCATGTCTATCTGTACACTACCATTTTCCCCACTGTGATGATAATGGGCTGAACCTCTGCAATTGTAAACAAGTCACCCCAGTTAAATATTTTCTTTAGAAGAGTTGCACTGGTCATAGTGTCTCTTCACAGCACAAGAAAACCCTAACTAAGACACCTTCTTTATTCACTCCACTTCTTCTTTATTCACATTGGAGGCTTTCCTCAGAATTTTCTAGTTGGGTTATTGAGTTTGAATCTTCATCTTCATGTCTGTTTTAATATCCTTCAATGTGTCTATCTCCTTATCAGATTCCATTCTCAAGTCCTGAATTGTCTTCTACATTTCCATCTGCCTTATATTTGTGTTTTCTTCAGCATCATTTTAGTGTGTATTCTCCTTAAGCTCTTTCCCCTTAATTTCACTGAGCTGTTTCCTTTTTTCTTCTTTACATTTCATCTATTCTTTGATAAGCAGAAGTGTTTGGATGCAGCAGAGAGGGACCTATGGATGGTTGCAAGAGGACAGAAACATTCTTGCTCACTCATTTACTGTCTAAGATCTAAAACAGTTTATAGGGAAAGGGTTCTTAATTACTGGCAATTTAAGTACCAGTAATTATTGAAGCATAGAAGAACTTTTTTTCCTAGCTTTTGTTCCCTGTGGATTTTGTCATTAATAAAGCATTCGTTTGCTTTTTTATTTCTATGACATTACTAATGCTGGTATATACCTGGCCAAAACTATTTTTCCCAATACTTAGTTATCTTTCTGGTTCTGTGTCCCATTTTTTTGTTCCTTAAGCTTTTCTTACCTGAAGTTCCATCCTCTCTGTGCTGAACCGACTCTGCTTCCCTGTGCTACACAGCACTAATTCTGCATTTCTTCGCTTCATCTAATTTTGATCAAATGTATTGACATTTGATTTATTGGGTTTTTTTCACCTTAAGGAATGTTATTATTTTTAATCTTCATGTCAATTACAGCTTCCTCAGAAAAGTCAGCTCTGGGGTTTATCTTATCAGCCTTGAATGATGAGTTATTAGTTTTCCTTATTTTGTATCACTACCATACACGACCTTTTTCTGAGTTTTACAGGATTGAATGGTATTTGGATACTTGTCACTCTGTCATCACAAGGATTATAACTTGTTTATTGTTCTATCTCCAATGCTAAAAACAAATGAAAAGTCCATTAAGTGAATTTATCTTTAGCTCCAAGCTTTCTCTTAGGTTTTTATCTAGTCCTTAAAGCTCTCATTTGATCTCCTCTGGACTGTTTGCAGATACCACAAGATGAATTTATCTCCACGAACACTCCTGCCGAACTCTCTGACTTCTCAGCACAGTCACAGCAAAGTTCACCTAATATAAACTAACTGGTCATGTAAGAAGTGCTCAGAGTGTCTTCTCACGTAACACACAAAATCAGCATCCTATGTTTTCTCTCATGCTTAAGTCATTCTGTATTCCAAACCCTTTTGCCCCCAGTTAGTTCTGATGCTCACCTATCATTTCTCCCTTATAATAGCAAAGGTCTTAGTTTGTCTTCCTCTTGTCTTTAACCTTTGCAACCTTTTCACGACCACTAGACTTTTAAAAAGCTAACGTACTTAAAAGTTTCCTTGTCTCACTGTCACCTACAGGATGAATGACAGGCATCTTCACAGAAACAGAACATTCTCAAAACACTGCTGCTCCTCATGTCCTTTCCAATCGAGGCACCTGGCCCTCAAGCCCGTACTTAACCAGTGTTTGTTTTTAAAATGCTCTCACAAAATTTCACTCTTTTTCAAGGCTATGCCTCTCTAAGGTATTCAGCAAACTTTTTAGAAAGAGTGTCTCCCTTTTTGTTCAACACTTCTAGATCTCCATCACAAAGCAAAACACTCTAATTATCACTTTGAACTGGTCACGTTAAAATTATTTGTTCCTCAAGCTTTCTCCCCACCCTCTCTGAAAGCCAGCTCATTTTGTACAAATCTTCTTGGCTTCCTTGCAATTCTGAATATAGGCAAGACACTCAATGAATGTTTGATGAATGAAGGAGTGTATGTGTGTATACATACATGTATTTATTTACATATATACATATATATAATACATTGACTATGAAAGTAAATTTGATTATATTTGACTTAATGTATATTTGTAATTTAATACATCTGCGAGTTTCCAAGTAAATGTTACACATTCTGAAGCAGTTATTAAAGAATTCACACTACGGACAGATGGTAGAGAATAACTGAGAATCCTGAAGGATACATACGCGCTCACACATTCTCCTTCTCTGTGCCTCACTTAGGCCTTCCTGGCCCCACTAAGCCTGTCACTTTTCATCTTCCAATCCTGCCAATTTTCATGATCAGAGAAGGCAAACTGAAAAGGGTGCCATTGGAGAGGGTAATGGGTATAGAAGGGCATAAAGTTGTGAAGGCTTAGAAAATATGCTGCTCAATGTAATTTTCTAAAAGTAAGTAATACTAAAACACCCTTATTACCAAATTCTTATGGATAATAAGTTTCTCAGTGTCCACTCATAGTATCAGATCATAGATGGGATTCTCAGGCAAATTTCATGGGACAAAATTTTCTGCAGGTTTCACATTTAGTCTATTTGCAATTTGATGTAGAAATATTTGTTTAGACTTCAAGGTAGTGGTTTCAGAAAAAGTGGTTGGTTTTGTTTGTTTTCCTACCTGTAAACTTCATTCTCCCAAAACAACTGTTAAAATTTCAATAAAGGCTGAAGCGTTAGTAATGCTGCACCCCAAATCTCTCTTTGAAAGGATTCCTCCTTTTAATCCAATAATGGCTATAATGATGGTCATTATAGATACAAGAAAACAATTAATACTCTAAGAAAATAATGTTTACGTGTATCAAACATACAACAAAAATAAAACTCCCACTTAAGAGAATTATAATCAATAGACTTAAGTCTATAACTGAGAAATCAAAAAAAATCTAAGATCATCTATCTAGACTTTAAAATTGAATGAATGACCTTTTGGAAGATGAAAAGCCAAACTAAAAAGTCAAATTGTTAGATATTTACTAAATACTTGTTTGCCAACTCAATTCATTTGTTAGTAATATATTTCTAGATAAGAGGGCTACATATTTGATAATATTAATCAGAGAAAATCTGATACTTAAAATAAAATATGAATATGCAAGTTAACATCTTTGGAAGCAATTTGGAAAAATAAGGCATAATTACGTCAATAGAAGTTTCAATGTATCCTTAATTACAAGCAGTACAAATCAATGACCATCTTCTCATTTGTCGTCATGTTTAAATACAGTGACATCAAGATTCACAGAAGCAGCAAACTCACACAGAATCACTACACCTTGCCCCAAATCTTCCCCTGCCCTGGCATAGCAGAGCTGTACCTGTAGGCCACCTGTGCATAGCACCATAGATCAAAATGGCACAACTGCTAAATAAGTTCCACAAATGAGGCTATCAGAACAAATAATAAAAGCAATAAAACTAGATTTATTTCTTCCTACAGAGAATGAGAAGCAGAAAGGAGATGTTGGCTGAATTTCAGATAAACCTATCACAGTATTACAGATGAGAGAGCCTGTTTGCACTCTGATCTTTCTTCACACCCTTCTGTCCTGAGCTTCTATTGCTGTGAACACTCTAGTTCTTTAGATTGCAGTCACATCATTCCTTCAAGATTAATATATAAGAGAGTAAAGATTACTCCTAGGCTAGGATTCTGTATGCTAAGTTTCAGCCAGGAGCATATTTCTATAAGCAGAGTTATAAACCTTGAAAATAGATGTTTAGAATGGAAATGTTGAGACCCCTAACTGCTGTGGCACAAATATGGCTGTCATCATTTATCTAGAAAAGGTACATAAGCAGCTACAATGTTGAAGCTTGCACTCTGAATAATAAGCCTGGGAGTAGCCGAGTCGTATTTCAATACAGTTCTATCTTCCTTTTGGAAAAGAAAGAAATATTAGAGTGGTAGAAGTGACCCTGGTCAGAGAGGAGGAGAAAGGAGTTTGTGAGTCATTTGCATTCTATTCTTTACACACTATGGGAAATTCTTATGACACCTAAACAACTAACTAAAACTAACAGCTGCAAATAATGCCTGGATTCAGTCCACTGTGATGATGATCTTTACGTTGTTTATGTACCTCACAGAGCTCTTCAGTACAGCCTTTAAATTAGATTATGTTGCCCTTTTCTTTCCTATTCCAAAAGATGGGAGCATCTCAGTGAGTTCTTTCTGGTACAAACGGTGTCTTCTGACACTTCAGATATATTTTGCGATATAGTCTGCGGCTCTAAAATAATCAGTGCTCCTTAATATCACTGACTTCCACTCTGCAGCTTCCAAGGATCTGGGAAAGCACAGTTCCCCTTTGGCGGAGTTTTGGGAAGATTATATACTCAAAATATGATAAATACATGCATAATAGCAAAGCAAAATGGCTCTTAGTGTAAAAGTAGCATTTGGTCAAATAATCAACAATTATATAATAAGTTCTAATAAATACTTAATTATCAAATCATGCCTTTTAGAAGTAGTATAAAAAAACTAACAAGAGGTAAATGGGTGAGTGGGAAGAGAGGATAACGGGGAGCATTCCCCTATAGTTATGAACATATTGTTTTATGTACATTAAATAAACAACAGGAAATAATATTACATTACTGTTCGAATGACATAAGATGCAATCATAGAGAAGTTCTAAGAGTGTAAGAGATGTTACTGGCACACAAGAAGAAGATAATGAGTTCAAGAAGTGACATGATGCATGAATTCACAGACTCGTTCAGAAATTCACTGGTGAACTCCCATAGAACTGTAGAATAGACACTGAGCGGTGGTGGTGTATGTCTTTAATGCCAGCATTCAGGAGGCAGAGACTCTGTGAGTTTGAGACCAGCCTGGTCTACAGAATAGGTTCCAGGACAACAAGGGCTGTTACACAGAGAAACCCTGTCTTGAAAATACAGGCAAGCAAGCAAACAAACGAATAAATGAATAAATAAAAGGTGTAATAGACATTCCAAACTATATTATTTCTGTAAACTATCAAGACCAAAATTTTATAATATACCTTCTCAAGTTACAGGAGTAGTGACCAATATATTTTTTAGATATTGGTACTGATCTTTTTAGACTATATTCAATAAAGGCAAAATATTTGGGTGGAGTCTGACTTTGGTTCTGATGTCTTTTTTATTTTTTATGCCTTTCATTGCTACATAACATGAAACTATAAAAATTCAATACAATTAAATGAATGTGTACTGAGCATATTACCAATTTAGTGTCTACTTCCCTGTGATTTAGACACCTAAACTTCCTAGAAAGAGGTCATGGATGCTCACTGTTCTCTTCCTAGTGTTGCCAAATTTCAGTATTGTCTTCCTTATCAGAGATGCTGAACTCAAACTTGGAAGGTTAAAACTATCACCAAGCTGTTCTCCTTTAAAATAGACTGTCTTTGCTGTTTCTGAGATTCCATATTTATCTTCCCCAGGTGTTTCAAATAAAGACAAGCAATAAATTTTAAAAGTGTGATTAAATTCCTCTAAATATTCAAACACTATGGATTTTTTAAATAACAAAAGAAATATAGCTAAGAGATGCTTTGGGGTTCAGAAAGCCATTCAACAAATCTATTTGTAGCTCTTAATATTTAATAATATTGCTGCAGGAATTCATTCCTAATTAGGAAATGTGTCATTTGTCCTTGAGCACAGTCTATGGGTCTGAGATTGGTGCCAGGCACATTCTATAGGTCACTGTGAAGGCCACCTTGTGAGCAGTTGTTATAAATAAGGGCTCTGGGGTCAGATCTGTCTGTTCTTTGAAGAGGTTGGGAGGTTTCACCCTGAAAGCAACACCAGCCCTCAGTCTGGAAACCAGGTCCCCAAGGAGACACTGGGCAAGCACTTTCTAATAGCAAAGACTGAGTGAGTAGGAACAGAAAATGTCAACTTACATAAACCCATATGAGAAGAGATGAGAAAATAGTGTCCTTTCTGCAAGGGCAGAAGTACAACTTATGTAGGAAAAAATGTGCAAAAATAGGAGCATCTGAGAAAATGTAAAGAAATCATAAAAGCTAGGAAATAATTTCAAGCATTGGCTTGAATTACAGGTAAACAATGAGTTTAGATTAAATAACCTACAAGAAATAGAAAGGACAATGGGCAGGCTTTTCTTATTAGTCAAGATTTGGAGGATGAAGGTTTTGAACTTTTTATACAATAAGGTCAAGAGGAATAATCATTCTTATTAAATAAGGTACACTGAATAAGTAGATTTACTATAAAGACTTCTTCCAATGTCACTGATATTTTAAAAATATGCACCATAGAAAATACACAGTTCCATAGCCCACAGGATCATGAATATGAATTTCCCCAAAGGTTAACCTTTTGATTACAGCCCAACAAATTCTTTCTTGAGCTCCAGTAACTAGAACATTATTTTCTAGGACCCTCTTCTAAAACCTGTTCGTTATTTCTCTTCAGTGAGCTCATAACATCATTGTCTCTTTCCAAATTCCCTTACCTGTCAGAGTTGTGTCTTATTCATATTGTACACAAAACCTTTCTGTACCTTTTCCCAGAATCTTGAACTCAAAGCTTAGCAGAAGGGTACACTCAAGTACAGAGCAAGATCTCTTAGCTTGTCCCCATGTTGCCTTGTGCTATCATAGCTAAACAACATATATAAGAAAGTTTTATCTACATCCAAATGACTGATTTTGCTTTACTATTCCAAGCATATATACAAGTTATGCACTCAATAAAACATTGCTTTCTGTTTTAAACTTTGAATTAATCATAATGTTATCTACTTATAGATTAAAGATCATATGCGATTCACTGAAATGTTATAAAGAAACAAAGTCTGAAAATGTCTGTATTTAAGCAACTTGGCAGCATCATGACATAGAGATGTGAGCCTCCAGGTAGAACTGCTTCAGCTTGTCAGCATGAAGAAACCATCTGCATTGGGTCAGAACTCTGGTCCATGTCATTGTACCTAGAAATACCTATCATAGAGATTGTACCAAGAACTTCAAGTTGTTAGTAGTCTACCCTGCCATTTCAGTGTCTTTTTCGCTTCTTAGAGGTGATTTTTCCACTGTGTGTCACATTATTATGTGGACCCTTCTTCACAGACATCAAAAGTTACCCGATGAGAGTTTTAACTCTTCCTGGCTCCCTTATGAACAAATAGCAAAAGGTCATCATAGAGTCAGCTTTTAGATGAATGTTAGTCATGCTAATAGAATCATACATCATTCCAGACTCAGGAAAAATCCCTCCCTCATTAGCCCCCAGATTGTGCCATATGAGCTGTTCTTCTACAGAAAAATTGAACAAATAATCCTTTAATAAGAGACACTGCTGAAATTACACATAATTTAATATAAAGAGACATAAAGGAGACCTATAGAAACAGTCCAGCAGTCCATAACTTGATCTTGAACTCACTGTACGGAAGACATCCTCATGCTGAATGAAGTAACGCTAAGAAAAGCGTTCCCACACTCCAGAAATTCCACAGTCCCTTTTAGGTTATGACAAGAGCCAGAGACATTACAGATATGTCATGATGTAATGGTTTGACAGCTTTTGTTCCAACATCATTGCAATCTCCTGAGGGTTCTTAGAAACAAGATCATCATTTAGTCCTCCAAGAATGGTCCTGGATTGCATCCATCACTCAGAATGTTCAGTTTGGAGGATAAACCATTTATTCATTGAAATGATAAAATATTGCCAAGCATTAAACACTCCAGAATACCACAGTATTTATAACTTAATTCATATTTTCTTGACTAGGAAGTTTCTTAACAGTCTCTCAAAATTGCAGATTTCACCCAAATCCAATGGAGAAACTTGGGTTTTCCTTTGCTTATCAAGTATTGCAGTTTATCAGTTTGAACAATAAAGTGAAATCACAACTACTCTCATGAATAACTGGACCTTGTCGCATGCACCATGATCTGCATCCATCCACATTACTATTCTTTCTACATTGTCAGACTTGAGTGACATAGGAATGTTTCCATTTCTTATACTGTCTTCTAGTTTAATCTTTAATCAAAAGTGCTTTTGAACCTAATTTGTCTCATTCCACCAGGACACAGACCCACCAATAGAGAGATCTGGTGGCTCTAGAGACATTCTGGAGCTGGCAAGTACCAGTCTGCAAAAGACTTGTGTGCTCATCTCTTCCCTTTCCATGGCTGCCATGGCAGGAACTTGAAAGTACCCGTGCTGAGAATACATCATTCAGCAAATGCTACAAATAGAAGTTTTACTCCCACTGCAGAGCCTTCTATTAATGTTAACCAACATGTCGCCAGCCAAATAGCTACTGCCAGTTATCCCACTGCCCCTTCAGGAAAACAAAGCCAAAACAAATTGGTATTCCATGTGGAGAGTCAGCTGTTGTTTGGGATAAGTTTATATAAGCCGAGAGAAATGTCTATGTGAAAAAAAAATACAACTGCCTACTATCTGCAGTGGTATCTATTGGAAACATCATTTTCTAAATGTCAAAAAAAATTAATGAAATTTGATTTCAGGTTCAAATTTTCATGGATTATATTCAAATATAGAAATTAAAGGTTCATTTTTATTATAAATGAGTTTATTTTTATTAATGTAAACCCTATTAAAATTCTTATTTGTCCCATGTGCCCAAAGATATCTGACTCTTCATTGTATTAACTACCTATGTTTCATACTTAATATTTTACCAAGAACATAGTATTTTACCACTTCTGTAGCTATACCTTGACATATTAAATATAAAATCTATGTAATGCTATGCTCTGTATACAAAATTTGATCTATATGGTAAATATTTTATGTATAATTCAATAGTTTTGAACTTTATGGTATCAAAATAGCACTTATATGAATATTGTTGAGATATTTTAGTCATTTAAATTTCACACAAAATAAACTTATTTAAGAATTAATCCTTTAAAATAAATAAATTAAATAAATACATTAAATAAATAAAAACTATGTGTTGTTTTCAGAAAATGACATTAAACTTCACTTTAATAAAGATTGTGCCAGTTGATGACATAAGTCATAAATCATATTTTTAATACATTGGAGTAGCCATTTGCTGTCATTGTTGATGGCATATTTTTAAGACATGTATGCATACATATTAATAAGCAGTATGTATTATACAGTTTTCTTTCCATCTTGTGGGATTTGAATTATTTTCTGTAGTTCTATGGCTGTGAGGGCCCCCTGAAATAACCAATCATTAAGGGAGAGATTCTGAGCTTCCATGGGGATTTGTTTAAGTAGCTTTGGATTAAATTTGACCTTTTAAGACTAAGCTTGAACCCTAATCCTTAGCAAGTCCTAAATTTTGTTACTTATTAAAAGTTTCATACTATATTTTTTAACATAGTTAGTCTTGAGCAATAAGATTACATTCCTCTTTCTATTCTAAAGTAAGAACTCAGACTAGCTCAAATATTATTAAATCTATAGAAACAATAGTTTGACCAATGGTGACAGGTAAATAAAAGTGTTGATATTTATCCAATTATACAAAACAACAGCAATCTATAAATTCTTTTTTCAAAGCTAACTTTAAAGGCACATAACTATCTCTAAATTAATAAAAATGTTTATCTTTTATATTCACAATTAAGGTTCCCTTAAATTCCGATCCACTTCATTTCTTAAATAGAATGTTATTTTGCCTATGTGAGCCATGTAAATATTGACTTTGTACTACAAAAGAAATGATGTGGGATTTCCCTCTGTATGTTGTGATTACCATTGATGAATAAAGGAACTGCTTGGGGCCTACAGCAGAGCTATAGGGGAACAGAGCTAGGCAGAGAAAACTAAGCATAATGCTGGAAGAGAGAAGGCAGAGTGAGGGAGAAGCCATGTACCTTTGCTGGAGACAGATGCCAGAACTTTAGCCGGTAAGCTAGAGCCACGTGGTGACACACAGATTAATAGAAATGGGTTAAATTAATATGTAACAGTTAGCCAATAAAAAGCTAGAACTAATAGGCCAGGCAATTATTTAATTAATACAGTTTCTGTGTGATTATTTTGGGGCAAATGGCCAGGAACCAACGAGCAGCCCCCTCCTTATAACAAAGAAAAAAATGCTGACTTTCTTTCAACATTAATATTCAAAGATTTCTGACATATTTGTTATTATTCAAGTTATTTGAGGAGGTAAGCCTTGTGAGTAAAAACATTTTACTGGAAGATGTCTACTGATTAAAGAGCCACTGTTTGTTCTTACTGGATATTGCTCATGTAGGCTTAGAAGAATTAAACTACTTCTCATGTCACATAATAGAAGATATTGTATAATCCTGCCTCTAAGGGAGCATATACTTTGTACAGAAAAACATTCCCCAAATATTAAGTAACAAGACTCAAAACTGAGTTTTTATTTTAACTACGTATGTTTCAATACTTCCTTGTCCTTCTTGTTTGACCACGGCATTTCTAGACCAATTAAGTGGACTAGAATGTTATCAGTATTATATGAAACTTTTTATGTTTCCTTAATTTAAGAATATTTAGGAGTTAACTCTTGCAGCTTGTGAAATTATTCATGCTGCAGGCAAATTCCTTCATATTATTTGTACATAAACCTAGTGGGAATATTCAAATGATAACAAAAAGAAAAACTGGCTACTGATCATTAACTCTTTTTCTTTGAATGAAATGTCAGTTTTGTTTATATAAAGGAATACTGCACATTTTTATAATACAGGACTTATGGTATACCAATTAGCAAATGTCTGTATGACCTACCCCTCATCTAACTTCCAGGAGGAAAATGAGATTTGTTATCTCCTTGTATCCTTCCTGTATCAGTTTGCATTCAGTTGCTGTGATAAACACCATGACCAAAGCCATTTGTGTATAGAAGGGATTATTTGGCTTCCATCTCCACATCATAGTAAATCACTGAGGAAAGTCAGGAACCTTGAACAAGGAGAAATTGGAGCAGAGATCATGGAGGAATGATGCTTACTGGCTGGATCCCTATGGTTTACTCAGCACGCTTTTTCTTGTAGAACCCAGGACCATGCTCAGGGGTGGCACCACCCACTGAGGGCTCAGTTCTCCCATATCAGTCATTGGCCAGACATGCCTATATAGCACTGAGAAAGAGGCGACTGCACAACTGAGCTGCTCTCTTCCTAGGTGATTCTACTTTGTGTCATGCGACAGAGGCTAGCCAACACACTGTCATTAAATAGAAAATTATAACAATAAATGTTAAGTGAATAATAGACTGCTGTGGTGTCAGGTTTTTTTTATGTTATGTTTATTTAGAATGAGCTACATATCCTTTTTCTACTTTTCATGGTGCTATTTTAGCTAGTTTTTATTTTTGATATATCGAAGAAAGCTAATGAGTAAAAATACTATAGCATAATATTTATATATTTATAAGTAAGCTTAAAATATAGGAGTAAAACAGCTCATGACAGATAACTTATTCATAAATAGTTACATAAAATGTTTTTGAAAGTCCCAATTTCCTTAGCATATATCACTCATCCTAACCAATATTAATCTAAATGTTTCTCTATTTTCTTAAAAGCTGGTGGTAACATAGAGGAAAAGACTTTAATTTATTGGGAATATAAAAATTGCAGAACACGTTCTATACTAGAATAAATTCACTGAAAAGTTTTCCCCAAATACTGGTAATAAAATCCCAGGCTTCATGCATGCTAAGCGAGCACAGAGCTACAGATTGGGATCTTGATTCTAATTCTTCAGAAATTGTTCAATAATGCATCATTTCTTTCCCTTTTTATCTTAACTTCACAAAATAATTTGAGTAAATTTGCCCATCTGCAGAGATAACCAGCACCCTAATTCCATTAAATATCCTGCTTCATATTAAAGGAGAGCAACTGTAGAAAGTCAGGGTCCAGCCAAGGTTCAACCTGAGAATATGTATACTGTTTCACTGGTCAGCCTGAGAAAATCAGACTACAGCACAAAGTGTCATAAAATTATTTAAATACAGGTATGAGCTAGCAAAGGATAAACACTGACAGCGCCGACCAGGACAGCAATGCTGAGTTTATATTACTGTGAGTCTCTGCACCTCATATAGTACTACTGAGTCTACTATCTCCTGTATATGAAATGTGACCAATAGCTCTACCACTCCTTAGAGTTGCTTTGAAAAATGAGAGAAATACCTATTTACAAGCTATGAGAAAAGTAGAAGAATTCTTTGCATCTCTTCATCTTTCTCCAAAACAAATTTTAAATGTATTTGGGTACTGAGTCAGAACACCCCAGAAGCCAAAAGGAAACTTGCCATTTCCTTCTTTAACATGGAGGGTCCAAGTATGGTCACAGCAATATTCTTCACTATTTCAGAAAATATGCATGAGCGAGAGAAAAAAAGTACAAAAGTTTTGGTTGCTAAGTGTCTTTTACTGGATTACATATTGAATGTTGACTTTGTATTTTTAAAATAAAATTTACACTGGGAGACATTAGTTTTGAGGCCACCTACTCCACTTCTTACAAATTTTAGATGCCTAATCGGAGAAAATTTTTCTGGAGCTTTGTGCAGAGTGGTTGCTGTTTCAACACTGAGTTAAATAATTTACTAATAAAGTCAGTATTAAAAATTATCATGGCAGGAAACCTCTCTGGCTTTTGTCTGGTGGTTTAATTTTGTTACTATTCTCTCAGCTGTGTCAATAATGGCTACTAAATGTAATGGTTTATAACTGCTGTTATTATTAATCAATAAACTCAGAATTTAGAATTTGAGAGGGGGCAGTGACTAGAAAGTGGCCGCGTCCTATGCTCAGGCTTCCCTGCTGTAGATATCCATCTTCTGTCACTAACAAAGTTCACTACCGTATGGTGTGAGTGGCACGAAAGAGTTAATGAACTTCTGACAAATAGAGTGTTGTGGTCTTTTCTCACTGATAAGATCAAGACCGATGCCTTCCCTAAGTACTACTGCGTAGCAGTGAACTCCATCATCCTTGTGAACTGAGCTTGACAGACATTGTCAGACTCTCGCTCCTCAGGTATCATTGTCATTCACTCTGCATTAACCCCGCTAGGAGCGACTGCTGGATTTAGCCTTCAAAGTCTCCTCATTATTTGGCAAGTTAGAAGAGATAGTGGAACTACTAGTAATTGGGGAACTACATCTCCATCCCAGCAAGTGACCTTGTCCCCAAACTAAACTCTGACTGGCCCCAGGTAGAAAACCTTAATTGGCAGAGAAGTTATTATTTCGACTCTTCACCGGGTGAATTCTAGGGAAGGAATGGGCAAGAAGAGTTTCAGCATCCGACAGTAAGAAGAAATGCTGATAACTCCATCTGAAGCTGGCACATCATGCACAAGTGTCACCAGCCCTGGCTTTGTCTTTGTCACTTATTATCCATCTCTAAGAAGAATTTGATTTAGAGCTTCAAAAATATCAGTGAAAATGAGTGAGAAATGAACTATGCAAACAAAATTTAAGGTCAGAATTTCTTCTACATTCCTGTTTTAAAAATTATATTCCTCAGCAAAGACTCAAAATGACATTAAGTGGACGTTCAAACAACCTTGGTAAAGTTTTAATTCGTTTTTGCATTTTTTAGTCATCTATGTTCCCAAGTACCATCTGAAACGTAGACACTACAAGCTAACACAGAGGCTGTTTCTTGATTCCTAATAGTTTGTTTTCATGATCATGTGGATTAAACATTTTAGATCTCAGTAGACAGCTATGAAAACCAAAGGCTTTGAATACTAATGAGACAATTTTCCTAAATACCTTGCCCTTGAGATGCTTGAGACAGTTAGAAATAAACCAAGACGCAGAAGTTATTTGAGCTCTTGAATTGAACATGCCTTCAGCAACTTATTTATGATACACTCAAATTCTGTGGGAAAGTTTCAAATATGGCTGCAAATTTGTATGATTTTCTACAACTAGAGCACACTTACATTATTTCTTTTTCAATTGCTTTTCGAGTTTATGTTATAGTCCCATCATTTATTTCACCCTTCCCTTTCCCTCCAAGCCTTTCCATGGACCCAGCTTACTTTCACATTTGTGTCCTCTTTTTTCATTGCATATATATATATAAACATACATATATAAACATACATATATAAACATCCAATAAAATGATGGGATGGAAGATGAAAGCGAATTTATCTTTGATTTAAAAGATAAGATTATTCTAATAAAGATATAAGTCTAAATTATTGAAATACAGTGGATTATTTTGACATCTTTGTTTTGGCATTGCTCAAAAATGACCCAAATTAATTTATTATGAACAAATATGCAAAGTTTTCTGACCTTGTTACATTTTCTTATAGATGTTACATATTTGAGATAAAATCCCAAACTTGATAACATGCACGTATTAGACAATGGTAACATCTATGTTTGATTCTTGTGTATGAGAAGTGCCATTAGATTCATATTTGTTTTCTCAATTCTTTTGTAATATTAGTTTAAATTCTGTCTCTGAGACACAGGCAATAAAGTATATTTTTTCATGCCTATAAACACTTCAACTTCTGCGATAGTAGCTTCATTATTAAAAATCTATAGAGAGACTAAACATCAGGAGTGACAGGCAACTCCAACTTTCTCAATAGCAAGATTCTGAGTAAGCGCTTAATGTAAAGCCAGGAATGTACTGAGAAACCTTGACATCTTCAGAAAGATCTGTGGTAACTTCTAGAGATATCTCTAAGAGTTTGTCCTCAGCTAACATGTAAACTTCCCCAAATGATTTCTCTACTGTTTGGGGAAGTGAAGGACATGATGCAGAAATGTTTTATAGCTTTGGTTTAAAGAATACAGAAAAGAAATAATATGAGAAACTATATTTTATAAGTATTTTTAAAACATTTTTGACCTCCTGTTCATAGATGTTGCCAAACTTTTACAAAAATGTAAGCATACTGCTGAGATTCTTAAGGGACCTGTAGTTTACAAAGAAGTGCCAGAAAATTCGATGTAGTTATATTAACTCTATATTATTATTCCCGTGAAACAGAACGGTTAATTATATTGTCTCTAAATTATCTTAATTCTCTTAAAATTCCAGGGTGTTTTTTTGGGTGGTGTTTGTAGTTTTTATCTCCTAACTTCAGCTGGGATTTGCCTGGAGAACTTTAACATGATGGTATGGCCTGTACCCTTAAAATAGAAGAATGTCACGGTACCAAGTAATCATTGAAAGACTAGGGAGAGTTTGGGCAGAACATGAAACAGTTTGTTCTTAGTAGTCTTTCTGAAATACCTGAGATCCTCTGCTATTGCCCCTGCTAAATGAAACATTTCAGCCCAGCTTACCAGCACCACAACACACAGGTAGAAGTAATAAGTAATAATGAGTTTTGGGCCATTGAACACTGTGAATTTTCCCAGTATACTGCAATTATAGAAACATCTGTGCTAAATAAGTTCCTATTGAAAGCTAGGAGTGCTTAATAATCCTCACAATTTCTCATTAACAGCCCTAATAGAAGAGAGAGTAAACTCTGCAAAAGTTTACCATTTTCAAAGAAAATCACCAGGAATGCAATCATTTCTGCTACTACACGTTTCCCTGGATGATAAAAACACCAGAGACGATGTCCTTGGAAAAGAACATTACGCAGAAGTTTTAATAACATGTACCAGCACAGGGCAAATTATGCCACTTTCAACAACCAAAGTGTTCATGCTGGAGTATCCCCTGTGCTACAGCCTGTCAGCCAGGAGATTGATGGTGCTGCTCGGCTTTCTCCACTGCCTCTGACAGAACAGTGGTAGCCTAAAATTACAGTTTCCTCAGTCCTGTCCTAACCACTAAAGCCCAATTGAAATAGCTTCACACAAGGTGGTTTCCCACTGGGCTCATTCCAAAACAAATCTAGATTCCATAGCCAGAATCTGAATAATATTAATAACCACTAAAGGTCAGTACTTGTCACTGAGGGGAAGGTCGCTGCTCCAGAGAAATATGAGTGAGTTAACTGTATCGATGGCTGCATAAGTGCCTTCTCAATTAGTGTGGGAGCAGTGTAGCAGATATTGGTCTGGAAGAAGGGAGTGTATGAGAGACCATAAATGTCCATAGTTGGAGCCCTTTTGTGAAGAGACACAAATAAACCAAGCTCACCATAGGGCTTTACTGCTCCATTATTAACAAAGAAGAAATATGATCTGCATTAACTAACACTAAAATAATAGTCAGTCTGATTTCTGTGTCTGAAATGATGGGCTTGCTGCTAATAGACACAATATTAACACCTTCTTTAAAGCATGTCAAGGTGTTGAGAAAATATGATATTCAATTTTATGGTTCAACTTGCCTGAGCTGAGGTACCGAGCCAGAAACACAGCCATGCACTTAGTTTGGAATTCTTTTTGTGAGATTATTATTATTATTTATTAATTTTTATTGAGCTCTATATTTTTCTCTGCTCGCCTCCCTTCCTCCCCCCTCTCCTTCAGCCCTCCCCCAAGGTCCCCATGCTTGAATGAATACATGTGAACTTGTGAGACTATTATTATTATTGTCATCGTCATCTTGCCTTCTTAAATAGCAGGACTGGGCGTAAAGCAGAGTAGCCTTCAATATGTAGTTGAACTTTGTTCTGTCAGCTGAAGGACTACACAGAACAGAAGCCCACAGATGTGCTGTCCCATTCTACAATCTTCCTAGCTCCCTAATCACATTGAACAGGTCTTTAAAATAGGACTACTTCTGTTGGTCCCATTTCTCCAGATAACCCTAATATTGAAACAAAATCAATATTCTATTTTATCTAATCCTTGTACTTTTCCTAATAATTAATACTATCAAATATTTATAGTGTTTTAGGCACCATATGTGATCTCTATTTGATGAGAGACAGAAAGAGAGAGAGAAGACTAATAATGTAGTCTAAATTTGTCACATCTACCCAGAGTGACTGAGAAATGCAGATTTGGACTTTGCAGAATCTGAGTTTTTCAGTTCTGGGATGAAGTGCCCTCCAATAAAGTAATAGAAATGAGAGATGGTTATCAGTAAAAATGTGTCTGAAGAACACATGACAGGATGGTGCCAATTTTGTCTTTCTACAATGTTATTGCTTATTTTTCAAAGAGAGACTGCTAGTATGGTATTTTGCAGCCTTTAGATACCCAATGAAGCCTGCTAACTGGATGCATTTACCTTTTTTCAGTTATTTGTGCTTTTACACAATTATCTCATGGATATGTCAATGAGAAAAGATCATTAACAAATCACTAAGCTCTCTGGAAGTCAAACATTTATACATTTTAAACAGGATATTCAGGATAAATGATCAATAATCTTTCTTATAAAACTATGGTAAAGGACCTTCAGTTTGAATAGAAAAATATTACTTACTTTAAAAATACTCTTAAGGACTAAATAAGAGAAGATTTGATAGCACTGAGGAAAATGAAAAGGCATTAGGCACATAACCGATATTCTAAAATGGGCTTATGAGAAAATACTGACTTTCTCAGCTTGGAAATGTAACAATGGGGAGAAGTTCTGATTCCAGTGATTGTGATTCATGTAGCATTTTAGCATGCTATACTTAGTTCAAAGATGCCGGACTTTTTGCTGGTTTGTGCACATACCACATTTCTGAACTCTTGGTATGAAATGTTTTCATAAATTCCTACTCTTGAGCAACTCACAATGACTGATCATCCAGTCTCTACTCTTCTCAAAATTGCCCTGTTGAGTTCAGCCACTCTGAGAATGCATTGACACCACATTTGGCCAAATTGTGGTTTTTATGCCGATCCACAAACTCCAGCCCCTTTTAATGGTAAGCATCTTATAGGCAGAAGCAATACCTTTATTCTACACTATCCACTACATAATTGTGCTCCTAGTATTCAGTTAGACCAAAAGTGTTCATTTTCAAGTGAGTAAATATTATTTGAAGACTCATACACCTATCCAAAATTATTGATGCTATACCTTAAAAATTTTTGAGTTTATTAGCACTGATACTCTCCTAAATAATTAACTTATAATCTTTATGAAGAAGTTGAACCCTGCTTGTCATTAAAAGCACAAAAGTGTCTTTACCTCTCTTAGTGTTCCAGACATGCCAAAACATTTTGGCAAGAATCTCTAATTTCACCTTCTGAAATCCTCATACTACAGTGAATATTTGCTTTCTAATTTTGCAACATCCACCCACACTATTTTGGAAAATGAACCCCTAATTCTTTTCGATAATTAGTTCTTCCTTATTATTCTTTAATTGGAATATATATCACAATGCTTTGCTCTCCACAGCAGCAGTAAAACAGTGTACACAAGGTCTATCAATGAGTTTTGTTTTTCCATTCATTTTTCTAAATGTATACAAAATACTGAGTTTCAGTTGGCATTTTGATATATGTTATCCTTTTTGGTCTTCCTATATACACCTTCCTCCTACACTATCTTCCCCAATCCTGTCTTCTTTCTCCTGGGAGCAGGTAGGGTGAGGCACGTGAGGAAGAAGGCCACGGTTGTACCTCCCAGCAAGCAGACAGATGTCTCCAAGTCAATAATTCCTTACACCAGATTCCCATAACTTTTCCATACTTTTTCAACGTGATTTTTGAAACTTCTTTTTCTACATAGAAACCATTCAATATTTTACACAAACATTTTCATTTGAAATGTCAGTTCTACTGATTACAACTCTAGGGATCCTAACTAACACACACCCCTGCAGGTTAAGCAGAATCCTTTCTTCCTAAATCTGTTATTATTTTTTGTTTCTCAGAAGAAAGAAGCATAGAGTTGCAATTCACAGTCTTGAACTTTGATACTATCTTCAAAAGGTTCGTTTCTAACCACAGACTGAGACTTGGATGAAGGAAAACAAATACTGATGATACAAAACCTAAGGAGACACACACCTTGAGAATCGTGCAAGAGCAACATGAGCTCCCATAAGTGCAAACCTCCTTAACCCAGCACCCTGAATGCCTTCATATGCCACTCTAGTCCGTTTCTGTTTTCAAGCTACTTCATTGTTCTCCATCAGCCACATAACATGACACTTAATAATCAACTTCAGAACTGCAGAAGCAGTTAGCTCTGAGGGTCTAGAAACATTAGAAGGCTTTAAGGGACTCGAGAATGTGGAGGAGTTGCTAATTAACTTCTCAGACGCTATTGCTACCTACTACTTTCATTATGCAGGGCCTGACTCACACACGTTCCAGAGGACATCCTGGCTTTCCCCCACGATGTTGAACAATTGCAAGAGGAATATGCTTCCCAAATCAGTTCAAAGTCACAAAATAGCAGAATATTGGTCCCCTCTGGGGTACCTACAACCCCTACGGTCTCACCAAAACCAGGCAGGAAAGTGTAGGTGTACCTGCAGCACTAGTGGTAGATTGAGCAAGAATGATTTCAAGAGGACATGAATATGAGGTACTCAATTGGGAAAGTCACAATGAGCAGGAGTCTTTTCAGAGAGGTTGGGAACCATTGAACTAAGTCTTAAGGGCTTTTCAGAAAACATAAAAACAAGTTTCTTAATAGTCACTGGCCTTACTGCATAAATTTAAGTCCATAGCTTAAAGCCCCCTTTGGAGTTAACCCTCTGCCTGGTGAGATTTCAGAAATATTAACATTAGAAGAAATAACAGTATCAAAGATATATGTATATTTGTGTGTGTGTGCTTTCTAACATTGAATTCATCATTTGTTTGCTTCATATGTTTTGTGAAGAGTTCACAAAACAGCTAAGGCCCACTGTGAGTGACAAGAATACGGGCCAATATTATTAATCAAGGAACCTAAAAGCAATGCTCGTTTTCTAGCTTTCAGAAAACTACCTCTGATGTTTTCAGATTACTCAATGACTTTTTGTTAACTAACCCTAATTATCCTTCTCCAGTCCCTTCAACGTATTGTTCCTAGGCCAAAACTCCAAAATTTAGAACATGATTCTGTGTAACCAGCCTCTTCTGACTTCCCAGCACCTCACAACTCTGTTCAAACTCTCTCTGAGCTCTGCTTACCCAGGCTTTCAGCTAACTCCTTTCCCATGCCATGGTCTTCCTATAACATGCCTTGTCTACTTGCTCTATCTGTTATCTAAGCCCATTTTACCTTCTGCCTCTTTCTGGCAAGCCCCTACTCTATCTATATATATATATCTATATATCTATATCTATATATGTATATGTATATACATACATATTCAATTATCATCCCATTCTTATTGTAATCATGTTACCTATGCAACAGTCTCATAAATCGGTCTCAATGGTATCTATTACAATTTTTATTGTGCTCTTACTTATATGATCGTCTGGTTAACTGATGTTTTTTGTATTCTAATAAAGATATCAGTTCCATAAAGAACACATCTGCATTGCTTGCTATTCCATCTCCTTAAAGACCAACAAATACATTGAATATGAATATTTTGGGATAAATTAAGAAAAAGTAAGGACAATTTATGACGGTGGGCCCCCTTTATTACTCCTAAAGTAAAGAAATTGAAGCAAGAGATTTGGGGCCATAACTGCAGCTCTAAAATGCTCTGATTATAGTAAAGTCTTATAAATGCTTTATTTTATTCTTGGTATAAATATCTTTACATAATATTTCTGGATGAGACTATTTAGTTAAAATCTAAATTAGTGGAACATTGCCATCAAAATCTTAACTATTTCTCCATTTTCCTAGGAACTAAAGAAACATTCTCCACCCTCACATGAGATCACTGATGACTTAATTTTTTTCTATTTTGATAATCAACATCATAAACTTCTTTGAGGAGGCTAGGGCCAGGAGAAGTAAGATTATTGAGTAAAGAACAGATTTATTTTTATCTTCTACTGTACACATTTAGGAGACACACACATCACACTAGTTGCAAAAAGAAAAATTAAACCAGTGCTTTCTTTTTATTGATGGTCCCTAAATTAGAGCACCCATTCCCAACAGAATCTAAAAAATAGATCCCTACACCCTCTCTCCACACACACAGTGAATCACCATCTCCTTCTTCATTAAATCTTACCTGTCCTTGCTTCTCTTTCTTCAGAGACCTGATCTTTACCGGATGTCAATGGTTGTAATGGGTTATTAACAAGAAAATTCATCCATTCTAATCTGTTATATAGTTAATTAATGTTGCCTCCCTAGAGATAATAGGGCATATGTCCTCTTAAAAGCTTTTAAGAAATGACAGTAATGGTGGAAATTTCAGGCACCACTGCAGATGGATGAGGGAGATGGATTTTTAAACATAGGGGCCTCTTACTGATCCTCAAATTATTCCATGCAGGCAGCTGCTGACTCTGCCCATGAGTGAACCAGTCTCTCTCTGGAGAACTTTATAAACAGCCTGAATTTCACTGTTTGACACGAGTGAAGCATAGTTCTGTCTGCCAGTAGCCTCTTTGAAGGTGTCATCTGTTTATGCAGCTGTGGTTTAGATGTTCTCAATAACAGGACAACATCCCTCACTCTGGAACTGAGCAGGTCAGCTGTCCCTGAAAGGCAGGCTGATTTGTAGGTATTCTTAAGCACCAGCCAATTTACTTATCCTTTTCAGCTTGGATTCCAATTCACATTACACACACTGCTAGAAATGAAAGACAACACTGAAACCCCATTTGTACCCTGCTCTCCCAGAACATAATTTTTCCCTCCATCTGTGAAGCTCCTGTTGATATCAGGGGGGGTCACCGCATGCAGAGAGGGGAGGCACATGCCAAGAGAGGGAAGCCATTATGTGGTTGAGAGCTAATTTTGTTTAATCTTCTTGATCTCCATAAAGAGCATTCTGAGATCCCTCAGGATTTAAACAAAAAGATAAAGATGGAGAGGGACTGCTCAAGCAGAGCCAGTGTAATACTTATTTATTAATGTCGTCCATCACAGTGTGTTTACACGCCTCACCAAAATTTAAAACTGTCTGATTGAGAGCAAAAGACGAAAGGTGGTTGCCATATCAAAGCAAAGACTTGTTCCGTTCTTAAATGCTTAGAAATTGAGCGGAATAATAAAAGCACTGTTTAAAAGACTTTGCTTCCATTTAACATAGAAAGGACAATAAGTAAAATAACAAATCAGTGTGGTGTTTAGTTTTTATTGTCAACTTCACACAGCCGAAGAGGCAAACTCAACTGAAAAACTGCATGGATTAGATTGCCCTAAGTATGCTTGTAGAGGACTTGTCTTGATTGCTAATTGGCATAGGAGTGCCCAGACCACTGTGGGTGGCACAACCCTAAGCAGGTGGTCCTGGGCTATACAAGAAAGCAAGCTAAGCTTGAACCTCGGAGCCAGGAAGTAATGCCCCTCGTGGTTTCTGCTTTGACTTAGTGTGAACCTGACTACTTCCCTCACTAATGGGCCATGCCCTGAAAGTGTGAACAAAATGGATCTTTCTTCCACAAGTTGCTTTTGATCAGAGTATTTTATCATAGCAACAAATGGAACTTGAATGATCTTTGACCCCTGTTTTACTCTTAAGTAGAAAGTTTATCAAGATGAAGAAACTGTCCCTACTTAACACAGAATTAATATAGGGGCCAGATTCTTCCCTTTACTCCAAAGTCTTCTGGGAAGGGAACTGAGAAAGGGAGTCTGAAAATGAAAATAATGGGTGTAGGGAGTCTTACAGTTTAATGGGACCAAACTAAGGAGCAGAATCATTGCATGAGAAGGT